>JABTXL010012406.1:18490763-18510143 GCA_025134845.1 Neodon shergylaensis
CCTAGACAGTATGGATGTTCACCTTCCTGGACATGGACGGAGGGGGGAGGACCTTGGACTTTCCACAGGGAAGGGAACCCTGACTGCTCTTTGGACTGGAGAGGGAGGGGGAGAGGGTTGGGGGGAGGGGGAGGAGGGTGGGGGGAGGGGGGGAAGTGGGGGGCTGGGGGGATGCGGAAACTTTTTTCTTTTTCTCAATTAAAAAAAAATAAAAAAAAATAAAAAAAAGAAACACTTCATGCAAGTAACTATAATTTAGCTTTTTGTCTCAAAGTCAATCATAAAATTAATTCTTATTTATAGGCAAATCTTATTCATGCAACCATTAAGGAAAATATTTCTATGGGCAACCTGAAGAAAAGCTCATTTCTAAGTATTGAAAGTTTAAAATGAAACCTCTCTGTGTTTATGATTTCATATGTGGCTTTAAAAGAAGACTCCCACTTAATGGGAAATTCTCATGAGTGCCAAAAAGAAACGCTATGGTCGATTAATGCTCCTAAGCAGAGCATTTAAATATTTCATTGTTCCAGGGAACCCATCATTCAAATCACTGATTATTTATTCTCTTTGCTTGTGTTAAAAACAAGGCTAAATTAAAGCAGCTTTTCATTAAAGATCTATTTAGCCTATAAGAAGTAAATGAAGCTTTTCAAACTAAAAATAACCCTGGCCTCTTGCTTCATTTTTAGCATTCTAGCAAGTGACATTCTGATACACGAAGAGCTGGGCAGCTATTGCGAACTCAGTGTGTCTTTTGGCAAAGAGTCAATGTTCTGTTCTATCAAGCAACGCTACTGTCTGCTGTATAACATGACACCTAAATCTATCAGCTACATCATATTCAGCTTCCAGGTAAGTTTCACTGTTGACATGTCCTTCTTAGGAGCAAGTGACAAAAGAAAGTGTCCAGTAAAGCGTTTGGAACTACAAGCACTCCAGAGGCATGGCATTCTAATCTATGCTCAACTGTGAATACTGGTCTACTTATAAAAATGTAAACTAGTGACAAAAAACTGTGAGGAAAGTTTATTCTAAGGTGGATTCCCAGAGGACAGAATGCCTCAAATGGTTCCAGAACAGGTCACAATCTTGCATGAAACAACACATCAACAAGCAGAGATAGGTCAGGGTAGAACCACTCTAGCTGTGAAAGATGGTGTCAAGGAGAAAAAATTTGTTTGAGAAAAAATGGAGGAGTTGAGTTTACAAGCAGAAAGTTGTATTAAGGAAGTATTTTATGAAGGACAGAAGTCAAAAACACACACAAAAAAATGGGGCATATTTTATGAAACAACATTTGATTCTTTGAAAAGACAATGATTATATGAAAAACTACTAAGCATAAGGACTTAGCTTCGTTGGTGGAACGCTTGGCTAGCTAGCATACACAAAGTCCTAGGTGTGATTTACTGCACAACATAAGCCTCACATGCTTACAATCCTAGCACTTGGTAGGCAGGGGTAGGAGGATCAAAAGTTCAAGGTCAATCTCTGATACATCTTAGGTTACAAGTCTGCCAACGATACATGAGAGCCATTTATTGAAACCTATGATATACCAGGCATTCTGTCATCTTAGGTATTCATTTAATCATCTTATTTAATTCTTAAGACAAGGTTTTAAGGTAGTCATTTTTATTATCATTTCATAAATGAGGAGCTAAGGTTTAAAGGTAAGTGAATGGTCCAAGATCATATAGCTAGCAAGAGGGGACATTTGATTCCAAATCTAAATCCAACCAACCTTCTTATTAAAACATGTGTGAATTTTGTATTGTTCAGTGCATAAATGCATATACAAACATGTGTGTACGTCACACACTCCCAGGTATGGTGATGACTGCATTTAGCACTGTAGGGTTAAAAAAAATCTATGGGGAAAATTGCTATACTCAGCTTATATACCACTTCACTTGAAAAAGCTAAGAATACATAAATTCAAAAGGGGACCTGAAGACATGGTTAAGAAAGAAACAGTACTAGGATGGGTTTAGACAATGCAAAATGTATGAGCAACTTTTCTAGTATTTTCATAGTACTAAAATAGTCTTCCTAGAGAAGGTACATGATAAATACCATTATTATAAACTATAAAAAAGTATTTCTAAATATCCTTTAAAAGAGACAGGCACCAATATTCAAGGAATATATGGATATCTCAGAGAAAGTTAACAGTATCTTGGTATCATTTACTATAAAATAGCCCTGCATGGGTGGGTGTGCTGAAAAGATAGGGCAAACACATATAGCAATTGGCCAAATATTCCATAACCTATAGTCTGATATTCCAGATAAAGAGTTGAAAATATACTCCTGTGTTCAACAAAGAAATCACTGGATATTGTTAGATATCACTATTGAGTTTTTACTTCAAGTTCAGAAGTAAGAATGGGGGGGGGTTTTCCATCTGAGACTGAGCATTCAATCATAAAGTACCTACTTTGCTTGTGTTAGGCCATTCTCTTTTGAAAGATTCTTTCCATTCTCTGTTTGGGTAAACATAGGAGAGGGTTCAGACTATCTGATGAATTTCCTGGTAGCTGAAGACAGAAAACTGGGTTAATAGAGACATCTGTGTCTATAGGTAGTCTCTGAGCACAGCAAGACCTTTGTCTAACTTGCTGTGCAGACCGGTGGCTCGGATAGCCTTGCTTGATTCTCATCATCTGCTGCTATTAAATAAGGGAACCAAAGTAAAGAGCATCTCCAAATTCATCACCTCTTCTGTGACTTTTGTACATAAGGCTGATTCCATGAAGTGAAGATTCATGGAAATGACACCTTCTGTATTTTATTGAGTTTATTATTTAATATGAACCTGTGTTACTTTTGTGGGCAAAAATTTAAATATCAGTTTAGCTCATTACCTCATGATAATTGACATGACAGGCTTTTATTACCTTTGGTGTCTACTGTGGAAACTATCCACCAAGCATTTTCTAGAAATAATCCTCGGTGCATACATTAAAATTCCTGGCAGAGTAGCCTCCTTTTCTTCTTTTTCAGGGAGGATCATTTTCATTGGTCCTTTCAGTAAATAAATACCCCATTCTTCTCTATCTTTACTTTCCTTTCTCAACTTTATTTTATAGACTCTAAGAAATGATTTGGTGCGGCCCCACACACTATCTGACTAAACTCAGCTGAAAAGAAAACTTTTGCATTTCCCTTTTGATCATGCGAAGGGTATGTCAATCTCTTTCTTGTTCTAGCAAGAATAAGGTTGGCCACTGCTGCCAAGTCACTATCAAGTTTCTCTTGCTTTTGTGATAAGCGTGTGGGATTTCAACCAACTGTGGGAGGACTCTCTGAGACTGTCGCTGCAGCTGGATTCCCTGGATGATCTTCATCTGCCCCACATCTCAGGGCATCAATGGAGCTGTGGCTTGACAGCCAGACTATAATGTTGCCTTTGTGTCATGGGAAAAAGTTTCTCACTTGTCTGTCAGATGTAAATTCACTGTTGCTGGCACCACAGGGAATTCTGAAAAAAGACTGCTTGGAAGATGGTCTCTTTTGGACTTTGAAACAACATGATATATATACACACGCACATATATACTCATAAATATATATATATATGAAATACATTTTTTCAAACTAGTAACATATGCCACATTTTTTAAGGAATTGCTCTTCAAGTTTTAATATGAAAATTAAGGCAAGACAATTAAGGCAAGCAACTTTATAATCATTTACATGCTCATCAACTATAAAATGAATCCTATTTACTCAATCCTATGATTTTAAAAGATAATTCCAAACTTAGGCGAATACCATGGAGATCCAACTGCAGTTTCCATGAAATATTGTAACCAAAAATCTTTATCTTGAGGCTAGAAAATGACTCATCATGTAAAGGCACTTTATGCTCTTCCAGATAACTTGAACTCTGGTCCTGACACCTACACCTGGCTATTCACAGCTGTAACTCCATCTATGAGCAATCTTATACCCTCTTCTGACCTGGGGGCACCCAAACACATGTGGTATACATACACACACATACATGCTCATAAACAAAAATAAGTATTCCTCTAAGCTTTATCTCATCTGGGTAGTCTGGTATACATTGACAAGAGACTAGAACTTTGAGAAAGGAAGCCCGTCTATGCTCATGTTATGATAACCCAATATTATCACATCAAAACAGTTGAGGTTACCCTAATTTCCCAATACAAACTACAACAGCCCACCTTCTTTTCAAACCTTAGTTTACCTAAACAGCATGCTTCGGAGAATGACAGTTGTGTTGTCCTTGGCAATGGTTCGGCTGTCAGTTTGCATAGAGCAATCTTTTGTCTTAATGTAGGTAGAGGCTGTTTGTTTGTTTCCCGGCCACCCAGACCCAAATAATAAGACAGAAACTGTATTAATTACAACACTGTTTGTCCAATAGCTTATGCATATTTCTAGATAACTCTTACATCTTAGCACATTTCTATTAATCTGTGTATTGCCACTAGGCTTACCAGTGGTGACATGTTACTCTTTTGACAGCTACATGGTGTCTCTTTGTCTCCATCTACTCTCTCTCTCCCTACATCTCTGTTTGGATTTTCCATTTGGTTTTACTTTGTTAAGCTGATGTGGGAGTGTCATATATCAATCTGTTGATTTCATTGGTTAAGCAATAAAGAAACTGCTTGGCCCTCATAGGTTAAAACATAGGTGGGAGGAATAAACAGAATAGCATACTGGGAGGAAGAGGAAGTGAGCTCAGACTTGACAGCTCTGCTCTCGGGAGCAGAGAAGCCATGCTCCAGTCTCCCGGACAGACGTGAGCCATGAAGCTCCAATCCAAGATGGACGTAGGCTAGAATCTTCCTGGTAAGCGCACCTTGGGGTGCTTACACAGATGATTAGAAATGGGCTAGTCCAGGTGTGAGAGTTAGCCGAGAAGAGGCTAGATAGAAATGGGCCAAGCAGTATTTAAATGAATACAATTTGTGTGTTGTTATTTCGGGCATAAGCTAGCAGAGCAGGCGGCCGGGGTATTTGGGGACGCAGCCCCGGCTGCTCCTTATTTCAACATTAAGCTATTGACTGAAAGAAGCTTCTTTATTAACTAATGTCAATAAAGCATTTTCACAGAATACAAAAGGGAATCCCACATCATTTTAGCAGCAGCCTGGGTTATCGAGTAATTTCCATGGGACTTCTTTAGCCATGTTGAAATCAATCCAGTTCTGCTACTGGAAGCCTCTCCTGGTGACAAAGGAGTCCAGTTGAAACTCCCCATCCCCCATTGCTACAAGTCCTCATTGGAATTATCTTCATTTATTCCAGGAAGTTTACACTGCCCTAGGGAAGAAAACATTCTTAGAGTCCATATTGACCATAAAGTTCTTCATGTAGACAGCAAATGGGAAATGAGCTGTAGTCAAGCCTCCAATAGCTAATATTTGCTAGATCTCTTAACCTGTATTTAAGTACTTCTTGGAACTCTCAATGTATCACAGGAAGGCATCAGAGAGTATATTCAGTAACTCCTGAAGCCAGGAAGTCATCATAGGAAGTCATCACAGGAAGTCATCACAGGATGCTCATCAGAGAGCACCTTTAGTAACTCACGAAGTCAGCAGAGTATTAGTGAGCAACTCCTGCCACAACAGAGTAACTTAGCCTCAAACTAAGCATCTCTTCACACTCAGGAACTGACTATGCGGGGTACTAGAATCCTAAGAAGGAGATAAATAAGGGTTTTAAGTATAGAAAGAAATCTCTTTAGCTATGGAGAGCTTCTAAGAGGAAGTTTCTGGTGGTCAGAGGTTTTATCCTGCCCAGTCCTGTAGCCATTCTTCCCAAAGAAATACACAGAAGTCTACTACATTAATTATAAACTAGTTGGCTCAGGCTTCTTATTAACTAATTCTTACATCTTACATTAACCCATTATTCTTATCTATGTTAGCCATGTGGCTTGGTACCTTTCATCAGCGAGGCATTCTTATCTTGCTTGCTCTATGTCTGACTTCCTCTGTGTTGACTGCAAACTGAATCTTTCCTCTTCCAAGAATTCTTCTGTTCTCATTACCCCACCTCTACTTCCTGCCTGGTCGCCTTGCCTATACTTCCTGCCTGGATATTGGCCAATCAGCATTTTTATTAAAAGTAATACAAGTGACAGAAAAAAGACCATTGTCCCCACTGACAAACTTTATTTTTGTTATTGTTGCTTCTATCATTCTTTTTTTAAAAAATTATTTATTTCTCTTATCTACTGATTATATGTGTTTTGCTTATGTGTGTATCCCTGGTGCCCCTGGAGGCCAGAAAAAGTGTGGAATTCTTTGTAACTGGAGATTCAGACAGCAGTGAGCCACCATATGTAGTGTCTAGTTTTTTGGACATTTATTTCAAAATTTGTATTGCAGAAATGAAAAGGCAAATATGTTATTTCACAATTCTTTATAGAAGTGATTAAATGTTACCATAAGTTCATAAATATAGGGACATGTCAGGAAAATTAGCACTTCTAAAAGATTCCCAGTAAACATAGTAAACAGTTATTATTGAATTATGTTTAAGTAACAGTATAGTTTGAGATGTATCGAAAATACTTAGGTGATGTTAAAAGTCTTAGCCATTTCCTAATTTAAAGGATTATGCCAGTTGAAATTCTTATTTCACATTCCTTTAAATGCCAACTCATCCAAATCATTTATCTGGATAATTTCTGATTATCTTTGGAGATAGGTCTCAAATTCTGACCATTCTCCATTGCCAACAATCATCTGCTTCCCAGTTCTATGCAGGCTTCAGGTAAAGTGGTAGCTGGAGATCAATTTCTCTGGACTGGGTGTTCCATGAGGAACAATTCATCTCTAAACCTGACCAATTAGGAGCATATGACATTTTCTCAAATGTGGAAGAGAGAAAGACTGATGCCCAGAAATAAACACGTGGCCCACACATCAAAACGAAATTAATCTGATGGTTTGGTATTCTCTAAGGAGGAACTCCCCACTTTATCCAAGCCTTGCCAAATGAAAAAGTTTTGAGGGTTAATTTTTCTTTTCTAAAGCACTCAGAACCTCATGCCTGTGGGCACTTGCTTTTCCCTCCCATGTTTTGAAAGACACTTGATTTAGTACATAAATTTGTGTAATAGTTACCTCATATAAGGATGATTTATAATGGTCTTTTACAGATGTGTGCCATGCAATCAAAAAAAGGCTGATTTTTGGTCAGAATTAAAATTGGGAAGAAATTGCTCATTAAAAGGCAATATTATATCCCATATTCTATCATAGAGCTCAACTTGAAATAAAACATATTTTAAGCCCAAGTCTGTATTTTTTCCAAGTCTGGGTTTAATATCATATTTTAAACTATTACAATTGTAGCTGAGTGTGTTTTGTATAATTCTGAGAGATTCCACACTAACGTTGTTTGTAATAATGAAGACTTCTTTATCCTGCAAGAGAAATTGTTACTTGAATTTGAACTTTCTTCACACATTTATCTTATTTTATCCCTAGGTCTACATGTGGCCAATATCCAAGTGTCAGCACCACCATTACAAGCCAACTCTGTGTATCATGAGCAGCACAGATTACATTGATTAGAACATTCATTTTGGTTTGAAGGTCATGGGTGGGGATCTGGACCCAAAGCACAGAATTTACTACAGTATGAGCTATTCGATTCATGGTTAAGACTGTGAATACAGAAAAGACCACAGATGAGTATTTGAGGTGCATTTATTAAGTAAAGACAAATATTAACCTATGATCTTAAGGTACACGGTCTAGGTGCTTCAAGGAGAGCTTTTGACAGAGGCTGTTTTAATAAGAGGATAGAAATGGAAAAAGAAAGGTAAGGAAATAGGGGAGTGAAAAAAGGAAAATGAATATGGACAGAAGAGAAAAATAGAGAACGTGGAGGAAGAGAAGGAGGAAAAGGGAGGTAAGGAGGGAAGGAAGGAGGGAGGGAGTGATGAAGGAAGAAAGGGAAGGAAAGGAAAGGGAGGAAGGGAGGGAGGAAATGAGTGAGGTAGTGAAGGGAAGGGAAGAAGGGAGGAGGGACAGTTGTTGGAGTCATGATCGGTAGACCCTATTGCCTTCTGTGGCCTGCTGTTTAGAAGGGTTTCTGCTTTATTCTTCCATATTCTTCTTTGGGTTCCATTGATTTTGTCTGGGATTTTCTGAACCAGACCTTGATTAAATTTGTCATTTAAGCAGAAGGAAGCAAATTCCCTTGTTGCTGAATATTAACCTCCTAGTAATTGTGCCCGCACAGCTTTCCTAAAGAATCTATACTCAGACTTCCCAGAGCTCAACAGCTCACCCCTCTGCAGGTTGTTAGAAATACCTTTATCACTTTTGATAGCAGCCAATAGAACTCAGGAAACATCCTGATGTTCCCTTTGGGAGGCACTTTCACATGTGCATGAACAATGATTAGATCAAAGGTAAACAATCATGAAATATAAACTGCACATAAAGAAAAACCAAGAGTAAATGCAGGGTTTCTGGTTTCTGTCCCTTTTCTTCTTTCACCAACACATCAACAAGAATGTCTGAAGTTTTCTTAAACTTAAAAAGTATAAAATGATAAAAAAGAATTATGATTTCATACAGCAAAGCTATGTCCTTCTATATCAACTGTGTGACATTATTATATCTAATTTTAGAAATAATAGGTGTATTTTAAATAACTCTTAGATACATTCATTGTCAAGCTATTAAGAGTAAATAAAAAAATCAAAGTCACGAAAATTTACTACCCTGAAACAAATACAAAAACAACTTTAACAAATTTCTGTTGTCAACATGATTTTTTTGATTATATGTGTTTTATGCCTTTACCTTGATATATATTTTTTTCACATTTTTACTCCTCCCAGTTTCTTCCCAGATCCCCTCCTGGCTCCTGTTTTGTCTCTCATTAGAAAAAAAAAAAAACAGATTTATGTAGGCAGAGGCCCCTTGTTCATTCCCTGCTACCCAGACCCATAAACTATATTATTTGCAATACTGTTTGGCCAATAGCTTAAGCATATTTCTGGCTAACTCTTACATCCTAAACTAACCCATCTCCATTAATCTGTATATTGCCATGTGGCTGTGGCTTACTGGGTAAGTTCCAACAGGATTCTATCCCCAGAGGGGCTACATGGCTTCTCATGACTCTGCCTTCTTTATCCCAATATTCAGGTTAGTTTTCCCACCTAGCTCTACTCTGCCCTATCACAGGCCAAAGCAATATTTTTATTCATTAACCAATAAAAGCAACACATATACAGAAGGACTTCCCATATCAGACTTCTAAGAGATAACAACCAAACATAGCAGGATAAATTATATTAAGATAAAACAGGAAACTACCACATCAAATTTGGACAAGGCAGAACAACAGAAGAAAAAGAGCCCCAAGAGAAGGCACAAGAATCAGAAACTTATTCAGTCACACAGTCAGTAGTGATATAAAATACTAAATTAAAAGCAAAATATCTATATAAAGGATCAGTTTCAGACCTGTGTGGAACCTGTGCTTGCTGTGAGTTCATAATATTTTTGTTCTGTTGATTTAGAGGGCCTTGTTCTCCTGATGTCCTCCATTTCCTCTGGCTCTTATACTTTTTCTGATTCCTCTTCCATGGAATTCCCTGAGCTCCAAGAAGAGGGATTTAATGGAGAGATCCCATTTAGACAAAGTGTGTTCTAATCTTTCTTTCTACAAAATGTCTGGCTATGGGTCTCTGACTCTATTTTTTTTAATTTACCCATAATAAATAGGTGTTTATGCCATCAAATAATAACCTAATAACATACTCACTAATGTTTCATTGATTTATTTTGCTTTGTAACATATGAATACACAATTGGTTTAATCAATTAGCTTTAAAACAGTTGGGTTATTGGAAGCTTAATTGCTAATTTCTTGGTGTTTCATTTATTCAGCTACATGAAAATGAAAAACAGAAAAAAAGCACTCTCAAAAGATTATTGTGAAGCTAAAGGATCCAACACAATGTTTGTCATCTCGTAAGCAGTAACTATGAAGTAGACTGAATCTCTATGACTCTCTTCCTCTCTCTTTACCTCCCATAGTCTTATAAAGATAATTTATCAGAACTTGAAATTTTTATTTAAAAATAAACAGATATTCCATGGACAACCAACAAGTACTTAGGTACTGATAATCTGGGTAAATAAACACAGAGGTAGAAGATGTTTTTCTGTGCTGTTACCAGGAACTATTAACTATGGTGAATTAAATCAATCTAATCCAAAAATTGTGATATTATTTTATAATACTCTTAGAAGAAAACAAAATTTTGGACTACATCAGAGAATTCTAGAAGTTAGTGAAATAAATATACATAAAAACAAAACTTTCAAAATTCTTTCAAATTTAAAATAAATTAGTACAATAAATGTATCATTGTATGTAGGGGAGTATTGTTTTTTGCTTGCTATTTGTTAGAAGGGTCTTCTTGTTCTAGCTTGACCTTGAGGTCACTATCCTTCTGCCTCAGGTTCTCAAATGCTAGGATTATAGGCCAATATCACCACCCCCTAATAGTTTACAAATTTCTCAGTTAGTGTAGGAGGTTCTTCTGTCTATGTGTTGCTTTTACTGGTTAATGATTTGAGCCTATAGCAGAACAGGGCATAACAGAACTAGGTGGGGAAAACGAAACCGAATGCTGGGAGAAAGAAGGCAAAGTTAGAGAGAAGCCATGTAACCCCACCAGAGACAGATGCTGGAACTTTACCTGGCAAGCCATAGCCTCGTGGCAATACACAGATTAATGGAGATGGGTTAAATTGATATGTAAGAGTTAGCCAATAAGAAGCCAGAGCTAATAGGCTAAGCAATGATTTAATTAATACAGTTTCTGTGTGGTTATTTCGGGGCTGAGCAGCCAGGAACTAACAAGAGGCCTCATACAACACTTAGTAATGTTTTTTGAAATTGTTTGACTCTTGATAGTTTTAAGGCTGTAATATTGACCAGTTATGTATTTTGAAATTGTTTGATTCTTGATAGTTTTAGGACTGTGATATGGACCACATATAATACCCTAAGTTTCCCCAGCTCTTCAAGCACTGTTAGGGTCAAAAAAATAAGGCTACTACAATAATTTCTGAAATTGTATCCTCTTTGACCTTGAAATTCTTCTGAAATAAATTTGCATGTCTTACAATTGTGGTCCATTAAAAAATTAACTTGAATCTGAAGTTTCACTTGTGGATATTAAAAGTTAGAGTGAATTAGTAGCAATAAAAAGGTTAGGTTTTTTTTTCTTACATTCTTGACTTCACTTAATCAATGGAGACTTGGATGTGGAAGCTGAAGATTCTCTATCAAGACTGAAAACCACTTTGCTGAGAAGCAAGAGTCAGGAAGACGAGAATGAGAATCGAAGTCACAGGAATCTCAGAGAGACTAACAAGCAGCCAGGTACATCTTCAGTGCCACTGCTTGGCTCAACCTCCCTTTAATCCAATAAGAGCACCTAAAAGGTGCCTCATAAAAGACTGCTGGGGTTGTAATCACCCTGAATTAGCCAGTGACCATCTGAACACCCAAATCCACAGAGCTAAGCATTCTAAGACAGAGTCTGAAGGGCAAGGCAAAACTAGTCAGTGATGCAAAATGAACAAAAGCCAAATGTCAAAACGAACTACAAGTACAGAGATAGATGGCTTTGGAGCTGTATGCATTTCACTTCCATAAGTGCACTTCTAAACACTTTCTGCTCTGGGCATGGTCATTGTGCATCCCAGTAACAAGAAACATGTGACTCAAAAGAAACTATCCTCAGTGAGGTTGATCAGCAAGGAAAGATGCCTGCTGCCAAGCCTTAAGAGCTGAGTGAAAAGGAATATGTTGAGGGGTAAGGGTGGCCCAGGAATTAAGGAAGTGACCAACCAATAACTGGTCTAGCCTAGTCTCCAATGCCAGAAGAGTAAGACCACCCCTGTCACTGGCTGGAGCACCAAGACCCACAGACTGGATGACCCAGAGGCCTAGGATAGAAGCAAACATGACTAAAGAAAAAAAATGTCAATGTAATGATACCTGATGATATTCTCCTATACTCACAGATTGATGCTTAGGCCAATTGTTGTCAGAGAGGCTTCACCCAGCAACTGATGAAACAGATGCAGAAACAGACAGTCAAACATTAGGTCGAGCTCAGGAATCTGCAGAAGAGAAGAAAGGATTGTAGGAGCCAGAGGCATCAAGGACACCACAAGAAAACTAGCAGAATCAACTAACCTGGGCTCACAGGGGCTCACAGAGACAGAATCGACAACCAGGGAGCCTGCTTGGGACTAACCTAAGCACTGCATATTTGTCACAGTTGTGTAGCTTGATCTTCTTGTGGGACTCTCAACAGTGGAAGCAAGAACTGTCTCTGACTTTTTCACTGGCTTTTAGGACCCTATTCTCATACTGGGTAGCCTTACCCAGCCTGAATACATGATGAGGTCCTTAGTCTCACTGCAACTTGATAAGCCATGTTTTGTTGATATCAATGGGAGGCATACCTTTTCTTGAACATAACCAGAAAAGGGGTGAATTAGGATGCAGGGACAGAAGGGGGTAAGGAGAGGGTCTGGGAAGAGAGGAGGGTGGGGAAACTGCAGCTGTGATATAAAAGAAATAATTTTTCAAAAAGGAGCTGACTCTCACCGCCGCGGCCCGGATTCGATTCTCGGTCAAGGAACCAAAAAGAAAAAAAAAGGAGCTGAGTTCAAGGAAAACAATAATTATACGGGTTGTCCTTTGCCCTTTCCACCTGCACATGACAAGTGCATGCTTACCCCATACCACACAATAAGCAAACAAAAAAGTAATTTCTAAAAAATAAAAGAGCAGGACTGGAGAAATGGCTCAGTATCTAAGAGCATATACTAGGCTTACCAGAGATCCATGTTCAGTTCCCAGTACCCACACCAATCAGAAGGTTCACAGCTTCTTGTAACTCCAGCTCCAAGAGATTCCCCCTTTTAACTCCCCAAGTACCCACACATTCACACAAACACACATACATATACATAACAATAAATATTTATGAAAGAAAATGTGTCAAACAGATCAATGTGCCAAAAATGAAATGCATGTGAAGAAATGTCCCCACCTGGACATAATACTTCCAATTTTATGTCCCTAATTTCATGTCCATCAATAAGTTGCTGATGAAGTCTTTTGGCAAAGTGATATCTCTCTGATGGAGGAAGGTCATTGGCTAATAAAGAAATTGCCTTGGCCCATTTGATAGGCCAGCCTTTAGGTGGGTGGAGAAAACAGAATAGAATGCTGGGAGGAAGAGGAAGTGAGCTCAGACTCGATAGCTCTCCTCTCTGGGGCAGACGCGATGAAGCTCTGACCCAGGATGGACATAGGCTAGAATCTTCCTGGTAAGCGCACCTTGGGGTGCTATACACATTAATAGAAATGGGTAATCAAGATATAAGAATTAGCCAGTAAGAAGCTAGAGCTAATGGGCCAGACAGTGTTTAAATGAATACAATTTCTGTGTTGTTATTTCGGGGCATAAGCTAGCCAGGCTGCCGGGAGCTGGGTGGCAGGAAGTGGCCCGCAGCTCCTTCTACCTCTCTCTCTCTCTCTCTCTCTCTGTTTGTGTATGTGTGTGTGATTATGCTTTTTTCTCCATGATTTGAAGAATTACCTAGGAATCAATTATCACTTATCTATTTGTCATCAATTTGACATGATCTAAAATAAAGGAAAATATTAGACCTGAAGAAGCTGTGCCTTGAAAGAAGAAACAAGCTGTGTGGCCAATCAGCAGACAAAACAATCTTAAATATCACAAAGTGAAAAGTGAGACACTTTTGTGGGCCAGCAGAGGGAAAGATTGCATTCAGTATATAGACCAGGAAGAAGTTCCATAAATGATGCGACATTTCAGAAAACCTTAAAACTAGGCAATGTTTTAGTCTGGCAGAGCTGTCGGTGTGTTATAGATAAGAACAGTTAGCAGAGACTTTGAACAGCAATGGGTATTAGAGCTGGATGTCAGAACGATGTGACCCTCATGAACAAGGTTTGACATTCCAGGCCAAGGAACTTCCTCCCATCCCTAGCAGCAGGGTTTGATTTCAAAGAACCATTTTGAAATGCTTTCTCGCACTGTTTGATTTGTTCGCAGGGACTGGTTGTCATGCAGTTTTTCCTGTGGAGATCTGTTTACCTCAGGTAGGGTACTCACAACAGACCAAAGGAACAAGTGTACCCAAGCCTAGCCTAATGAAATAGCTGTCTTATTCACCTCTGTGAAGCTGTGATTCTTTGTCTGTCTAAAACACCTGATTGAGCTAATATAGAGCTGATCAGCCAATAGCAAAGCAGGAGAAAGAATAGACAGGGCTGGAAGGCAGAGAGAATAAATACAAGGAGAAATTTGGGAAGAAAGATAGAGGAGCAGGTTAAGGAAGAGGACGCAAGGGTCAGGCACCAAGTTACGCAGCAAACCACAAAGTAAGAAGAAAAGAAAAGATATTCAGAAATAGGGAAAGGTACTACTCAGCAGTAAAAAACAAGGACTTCTTGAAGTTTGCAGGCAAATGGATGGAAATAGAAAGCACTATCCTGAGTGAGGTAAGCCAGACCCAAAAAGAGGAACAAGGGATGTACTCACTCATATTTGGTTTCTAGCCATAAATAAAGGACATTGAGCCTATAATTCGGGTTCTTAGAGAAGCTAAATAAGAAGGAGAACCCAAAGAAAAACATATAGGCATCCTCCTGAATATTAACCTTCATCAGGCGATGAAAAGAGACAGAGACAGAGACCCACATTGGAGCACCGGACTGAAACCTCAAGGTCCAAAGCAGAAGGAGAGAGAGCACGAGCAAGGAACTCAGGACCACGAGGGGTGCACCCACACACTGAGACAATGGGGTTGTTCTATCGGGATCTCACCAAAGCCAGCTGGCCTGGGTCTGAAAAAGCCTGGGTTAAAACTGGTCTCGCTGAACATAGTGGACAATGAGGACTACTGAGACCTCAAGAACAATGGCAATGGGTTTTGATCCTACTGCACGTATTGGCTTTGTGGGAGCCTAGGCAGTTTGGATGCTCACCTTACTAGACCTGGATGGAGGTGGGTGGTCCCTGGACTTCCCACAGGACAGGGAACCCTGTTTGCTCTTTGTGCTGACGAGGGAGGGGAACTTGATTGGGGGAGGGGGAGGGAAAGGGGAGGCGGCGGTGGGGAAGAGACAGAAGTCTTTAATAAATAAATAAATAAATAAATAAATAAAATTTAAAAAAAATATATCATTAAGTGAAAAAAAAAAAAGAAATAGGGAAAGGTAAAAGGCCAGATGCAAAAGATAGGATAATTTAAGCTAAGAAAGCTGGCAAGAAACAAGCCACACTAAGACTGGGCATTCATAAGAAATCATAAATGTAGCCGGGCGATGGTGGCGCACGCCTTTAATCCCAGCACTCGGGAGGCAGAGGCAGGCGGATCTCTGTGAGTTCGAGACCAGCCTGGTCTACAAAGGGAGTTCCAGGACAGGCTCCAAAGCTACAGAGAAACCCTGTCTCGAAAATAAAGAATCATAAATGTTCATGTGTATTATTTATTTGGGAGCTTTATGGTGATTCCCCAATAAAAGCAACCAACAACATCTAGTGAAATTTGTTTTAACATTAACACTCATAAACAAGAGAGATGGTTCAGTAGATAAAAACACTTGCAATGCAAGTCTAGTGAGCCTAATTCTATTTTTGTACCCCACACAAAGGTAGAAAGAAGGAGCCAACTCCACAGACGTGTCCTCTGACTTCCATAGGCCAACAGTGGCATATGCACACATACACAGGCAAAAGAAAACAGAAATTTAAAACACGATCAAAGATGACACCAATAAATGTGCTCATGTGGATGAGGGGAATCTCATGAAGCCTCAACTCTACACAAATAACTATGGGCAACTAACAATGGTTGAGAGCAGGAGAAATAGTCTTCTCCATGGAAGAGCACAGCAATTGGTTATCCAACACCAAATATCCCTGAAAACATACATGCAGTAACATTATATAGCCTGAACAGGTTGTTTTAATGTATTTGGGGATGTGTGTGTGTGTATGTGTGTGTATGTGTGTGTGTGTGTGTGTGTGTATAAAACAATAGAAAGAAAACAGGCCATAAATTTGAAAGAGAGCAAGGGGTGGTAGTACTGGGAGAACTTAAAGGGAGGAAAGGGAAGAAGGAAATGATGTCATAATAATCTCAAGAAATTAAAAAATATTAAAAATAATGAATGTAAATATTTTGAACAAAAATGTTACAACATATACACAACTAGGGAGACTTTAAACCTTCCTATGGCAGGCTTGAAGCTCCTGTTTCCTTGAGTCATATCCTGACATAAATCCCTCAGTTCTACATGCTTATGTGCACGTATGGACAGAGGCAATGATTTCAAAAGTGAATTAAGTCGGGGTCACAATGTTTAATTATTGAAATATTTAAGTAAAACTCTAAGAGGTTTTACAACTAAGAAAAATGTAAATCAGTGAGGAGTAAGTTATAGCTGCCACACACAGTTCCAAGGGCCTTCTGGCAAGTTTTGTGCATCCAAACTATTTCTCTAATTCTAAGGAGGCTGAAGCTGTCCCATCTTTCTCAAAGGAGATTAGCATATATCATTGCTCTGCTCAGGTTCTGGGGGCTATAACAATTCCAATCAACAATCCTCAGTTTGTTAAAGAAAACGGGAGCTTCATGTCTCAGCCTTGTCTCTATCCTTTGGTTGAAAACAGATAAAAGAAATAAGAGCACATCTACTTACTCAACAATAGACTGATTTAGAAAGTCCTCCTAAAACTTCATTTATTAATGGAAGAGGTGTTTTTTTTAACAGAGAAATTTTGTATTGCACAAGAGTAAAATGAGAAATTTCGCCTCTGTAAAACTCCTAGTCATCCCTTTCTTCAGATGTTGTTTATCTAGGGGATATAACTGCTGCCTGTGACAGGAAGTTGGAAGTCCTGAGAACCATCTCATCTTTTCCTAAGCCCAAAATATAACTTCCGTGGCCACTTTTTACCCGACCTCTCTCTTAGCCTTGGCATCCTGGCTGTGAGCTCTGTCAATATTGCCTGTGGCTATTTTGAGCATCCCGTGGTTACTTTACTTTGAAGTTGATGACTTATTGTTTAGGACTGTATTGTTAGGTATTAAAGGGAAGTCATATTCCTCTCCTCTTTCCTGTCTCTGTTGTCAGCAGATTCAAACTGTACTTCCATTGTTTACATAAACTTTCTTACTTTATATCCTATATTTAAAAGCTGAAGCCTGAGTTTGATTCCTGAGCTGTCCATGATAGAAAGAAGTATCTCTCATAGGGTGTCCTCTGTCTTCCACTGAATCGCTTTCTCTATCTATCTATCTATCTATCTATCTATCTATCTATCTATCTCTGTCTCTCTCTTGTATGTGTGTGTATGCACATATGCAAAATATTTAATGCTTCAGAAGTTAAAATGTTTCCTAATTTTCTGAGAAATCGCCACACTAACATCCAAAGGGATTGTACCAGCTTGCATTCCCACCAGCAATGCAGAAGTGTTCTCTTTTCCCCACAGCCTCTCCAGGATAACCCGTCATCAGTGTTTTTTATCTTGGCCATTCTTACAGGTGTAAGATGGAATCTCAGAGATGTCTTAATTTGAATTTCTCTGATGACTAAGGATGTTGATTCCTTAAGTGTCTTTCAGCCATTTTAGATTCCTCAGATGAGAGTTCTCTGTTTAGGTCGTACTCCATTTTTTTTATTGGATTATGTGATCTTTTGGTGTCCAATTTCTTGAGTTCTTTGTATATTTTGGAGATCAGACCTTTGTCTGATGTGGGATCTTTTCCCATTTTGTAGGCTGTCGTTTTATCTTGTTAACCGTGTCCTTTGCTTTACAGAAGCTTTTCAGTTTCAGGAGATCCCATTTTTTAATTGTTTCTTTCAGTGTCTGTGCTGCTGCGGTTCTATTTAGGAAGTGGTTCCCTGTGCCAATGTGTATCTTCTACATTCATCCAAAGTTAGTGTTAAAGTGCATCTATAATCCATACATTATAGACCGAGGGCTATTAATGCCAATCTAGAAAATAACATTGTAAGTCTGTATGGCATAAAATTTAAGAAGTGGAATACAAGTAACAACTGAAAAGATCGAAGTAGATTTGGGGCCAATTATGTCATTGTGAATATATGAGTTTACTAAATCAGCAGCTGATTGAAATGACAGGAAATGGAACAGGAGGAGTAGGGTACTATCTTTCTTTCCTTCTCTCTTTTATGTCACTTTCAGTGCCAAAAGCTCTGGCAACATTAAGAAAAATAAGTGAAGGAAAACTTTTTTATTAGACTTGGTTTAGTATGGGCTTTGTGTCTCAGAAAGAAACCATGTAGACTTATCACTAGGACTGGGCTCTACAGCTCTGCATATTCACTGAATGTGGTTTTCTGTCATCAGAAACTCTACCAGGAAAGTCTCACCAACACAACCTCAAGTGTTAGCTGAATAAGGACACCAATAGACATGTCAAACATTATGGGGAAAAGCCCATGGGACCTCAACCCTACAGAAACAACTATAAACAACTGCGGAAAGCTAGGAGTGGAAGAGGAGGTCTTCCTGAAGGAAGAGTACATCAATTTGTTGTCAAGTGTCAAGCAGTTGGCCCTGAAAACATACATACAAGAAGCACTATATGGACTCAGCAGGTTATATTTAGGAATATATGTGTGTATATATATATATACATATTCATGTATGTGTCTATATGTATACATATGTGCACATGTATTTATAAATATATATATGCATGAAGTAACAATTGGAAAAGAATCAATGAATTTGAAGGAGAATGAGAAGGGCTATATAGGCGGTTTGGGAGGCAGAAAACGGAAGCTATTAGAATTAAAATACAAACAAAATCTTTTTGACTGAACAAAACCATAAAATTCTATCTGAATACAGCCACCTATGATGTTGTCATAACCAAATTAAATGACACTTGTAAGTCTTCATCACACTTGACCTCTGGTCACTTTGGACTCTGTCTTGTACCTCAATGCGATTCCCTGGGTTTTCCTCCAAGATCCTATAGTGCCTTTGCTCCTGCTTCCATAGCTTCTGGTTTCAGGGTCTTTTACAATTCCTCTTCCTCCTCCACTTGTAAATAGAAGGTTTTCCCAAGGTTTCCTCATTTGAACTCATCTAATTCCACTTAATAGAGAGTAACTGCCCCGTCTTTCCCATGCCCCATTCAATCAATCACCGAGTTCTATTGATCCAAACTCTTCAGTATTTCTTACAGCAATGCCATTTCTTCAGTCCCTGCCACTACCTCTTCAGTTCAGACATTAATCATTCCTACC
>JABTXL010012406.1:18517617-18528369 GCA_025134845.1 Neodon shergylaensis
GGGGGGGGATGGGAGTAGCGGGGGAAGGGGAGAGAAAAGTGAGAAGGGGAGGATGAGGGAAACTTGGGGAAACAGGAGGATTGGGATAAAGGAAGGTTGGATAGGGGAGCACGGAAGCACAATTTTTAGTTAAGGGAGTCACCTTAGGGTTGGCAAGAGACTTGAACCTAGAGTGGCTCCCAGGAGCCCAAGGCGAGGTCCCCAGTTAGTTCCTTGGGCAGCTGAAGATAGGGAACCTGAAATGACTCTATCCTATAGCCATACTGATGATTATCTTGGATATCACCATAGAACCTTCATCAGGTGATGGATGGAGATAGTCACAGAGACCCACACAGGAGCACCGGACTGAGCTCCCAAGTTCCCAATGAGGAGCGGAAGGAGGGAGAACATGAGCAAGGAAGTCAGGACCACGAGGGGTGCACCCAACCACTGAGACAGTGTGGCTGATCTATTGGGAGCTCACCAAGGCCAGCTGGACTGTGACGGAAGAAGCATGGGATAAAACAGGACTCTCTGAACATGGCGAACAATGGGAGCTGATAAGAAGCCAAGGACAATGGCCCTGGGTTTTGATCCTACTTCAAGTTCTGGCTTTGTGGGAGCCTAGCCAGTTTGGATGTTCACCTTCCTAGACATGGATGGAGGGGGAGGACCTTGGACTTTCCACAGGGAAGGGAACCTTGACTGTTCTTTGGTCTGGAGAGGGAGGGTGAGAGGAGTGGGGGAAGGGGGAGAAGAGTGGGAGAAGGGGGAGGGAAATGGGAGGCTGGGAGGAGGCGGAAACTTTTTTTTTCTTTTCTTTTTCTCAATAAAAAAAAAGATCTCACCTAATCCTATTTCTCAATGTCCCACCTCTACACATGAAAAAACAATGTGCCTTTGGGGACTGAGTTTCCAACAGCTGACTGGGAGAAACACTCAGACTGAGGCACTTGCCAAATGGGGTAGAATGCCTTCTTGATCTGCATCCTAAAGCCAACCAAGAAAGAAATGGGGGGAGGGAGTGAGAAGGGATAGCATAGATATTCTCTCTCTCTCTCTCCTACTACTACTTCTCTGCCTATTCCTCTTCCTCTATCTCTATCTTTCTCCAATCCAGAGTCAATAAAAGAAGCTGTCCTTTTTGTAATAAGAAGCAATAGATGAAAACTAATGTGCATTTTAGGCAAATGAGGAGAATTTTGAAATCTGGATAGAGAATTCCTGCCTCTAGTTTAATAACAAAGCACTTGTTTAATAAAAATTGAATTAAGATGAAAACAATAACTAAGCTGACTATCTGAAAAGAATGTATGAATGAACCAAAAATGAACAAATACTGCCTTTTTCATAGGGTCTTCATACTTGTACATAAGTTATTTTGGTGCTATTTCCTTCTATGTTTGAGGTTTTCCACTCTGGTTATTTAATAGAAATCCATGGGTAACATTTAAAATTCCTATATATATGAGAAAGAGCATTGTATTTTCTTGAAATTTCTTGGTCTAGTTTGTGCTGCTATTACATAATGTTACAGCTGAGTAGTTTATAAAGAGGATAACTGTAGTGGGCCCTTCATCATGAAGGCTAAGAATCCTCAAACTAAGAACAACATCTTGAAGCACCCTTCTTACTGTCTCACCCCAGAGATGAAGGCTGATAGGCAAAAAAACATATAAGAGAACGTAAGAACAGTAACCCTGAGTTATAAAAATATACACTTAGGATAAGGAACCTGCTTCTGTGACAACCAGCCCTCTCTCTCCAAGAACAGAATTATTTCATAAATGAGGAGAGAGCCCTTATGAACTAAACATGCCTCCAAATTCTACCACTGACCTCTGTGGCACTGAGAACTGATTTTTTAAGGTAAGAATTTTAAGGGACACATGCATAACAATATACGATCCCATTTGACCAGGGTTAAAGGTTCAACCATCTTATGTCAGTCTGTTTAGACCTCATATACACTTCTTTGAGAACAAACACCTCACAGTACCTTTAAGGAATGATTTATTACTCTTTTTCTGTGCTAGTTAGTTAGTTCATGGGTGAGAATTAAAGAATGTAGTCTTCTCTAACTCTTGCCAAGAGAGCTATACAATCTCAATCATAAAAGAAAAAAAAATTAGATAGATTTGGAATGCCTATCTAATTCTTACAGAGCAATAGACTGCCTAGTCTCACTATCAATATTTCTGTCTCTAAAACCAAATCATTTCTTCTGTACCGTGGACTCAGAATCTCCCATGATCATACCTAGGCACCAGAGTCATTTCAGAAGTCTAGAAAAACATCGTCAGGGCACAAATTATTCACTTTCTGTATGTACGTAGGTGGCTACAGACTATGATCATTCAGACAATTCATTCCAATAGTGAATAAAGATGGCAAACTAAAGTAGTGACATCCTCGCTTGAATGGAATCCAGCTGGTTCCCTTTGAAATGTACAAGCCACAGAAACCATCATTACTATTCCCAGACAGGATTAGGTCTCCATCTTGCCTTCTCTGACTTGAAAAAGAATGTAGTTTTAGACACAATTATAGCCCGTGTACCTTATAACTGAACCTGTTTTGTAACCTGGTGTTTTCATTGAATAAAGCTGTATGTTACAGGAGTTGTATTGCATTCTAATTAATTCATTTTTAATTGATACGTACCAATCTTTTCCCTTCAATAGGCACAAGTAACAGACTACTAAGTCCCATAAAAATATATAATTATGATTATGTATTTACCTTTTCTGCTATTTTCTTTTCTGGTCTGTGTTGCACAAGGAGGGTGTCCCTTTGTTTGTCCTGACGCCCGGCTAGCTTACACCCAGAATAACCACACAGAAATTGTATTAATTAAACCACTGCCTGGCCCATTATCTCTAGCCTCTTATTGGCTAATTCTCACATCTTGATTTAACCCATCTCTATTAATCTGTATATTGCCACATGACAGTGGCTTACCTGGAAAGATTCAGCATGTCTGACTCTGGCAGCTCCATGGCAGTTCTCTGACTCTGCTTTCTTTCTCCCAGAATTCAGTTCTGTCTTCTCCGCCTATCTAAGTTTCGCCCTATCAGCTAGGCCAAGGCAGTTTCTCTATTCGTTATCCAATGAAAACAACACAGAAACAGAAGGAACTCCTACACTGCTATCTTTCTTTTATTAATATGGTCTATATTTCTTTTGTTTTTGGTTAGCATGTTTATTTTCTTGCTAACTTGTTTGTTTTTGAGGCAGGGTCTCATTTTATAGTTCAGTTGACCTGGAACTCATAGTCCTTCAGACCCAACCTCCTGTGTTTGGATTAGAGGCTTAGCCATCTTGTTCAACAACCATTTTTTTCCATACTTTTACCATGCTCCCCACTCCACAGTATTCCACCAATTCCTTTCCTATTGGCTTCATAATACATTACATAGCATATTTACTCATAAGTAGTAATTTATTATTGTATAATAGTCTTCTTTATACTGATTACATAATTATCTTTAAAAATTCAGCTTCTCTGATATTGCCACGTTGGCTTTCTTGTGTGTTTACTTCCATTAACACTTATTATAAAGAGGAATATAATTTCTTACTTCTCTTGTTTGTTATCTTTATCATATATGGCACTTGTTTTAAAACATGAATTTATTTTATCATAAATAATCCGTTTGAAAAAAATGAACATAAAACAAATTTTATCTGTTAGCAAATGATTAAATTTCAAGAAGAGCTGGTCAAAAGTTTAGAAGAACACAGACTGAATGCAGTTATGACAGATTAATAGAAGAACCTGCCCTTCCCTGCTTCCACGGGTGATCCATCAAGACATTAGATGTCAGGAGCCTTAAATACCACCACCAACACCATTTCCTATGCAGGTATATACATGTGATATATATATATATATATATATATATAGTTTTATTTATAGATTAGGTACAGTGGGATGTTAGCAATAATAACTAATAAAGTAGAGTGATTATAATATATTGTAATAGATTGCTTACTGCATAGGTATGTTCTGGAAAATGTATCATTAGACAATTTTTATTACACAAACACAATAGAGTAAACCTAGACAAACCAAGGAAGTAGATGGTATATTCTTTTACATACTTAGGGTTTATAGTGTAGAGGGCATACCCTGTGTTCTAAGGCCATGAAGACAACATTAGCAGAGGTAAATGATGCATTCCAGGACACAGTAAACACAAGGTATGTGAGACTGCTCACAGAAAAGCAGGGCATACTGTCTATAGTGACCTCATTTATATGTTAGAAGGAGGAGTCTCTAAAATCATGATAAAAGCACCACATAGCAAATGTATAAACCACACCATATTCAATTACTGTCATTATCAAATGAAGGGAAGTTGATTTGTTTATCCCAGCATCATCAAAAATGTATGGATAATCCCCTGTGTTGTGATGTCACAATGAATATAGTATCAGAAATTGAAAACTTTTCACTTCATCATAATTTCATGAAAGCATCTTCATATATGTGGTCCATTGTTGACTAGAACAGTCTTCTGTGGCATGTGACTCTGCTAGACTAAAATTACCTACCACTGCCACTGAACTTTGAGGCTGTTATTAAGTAACATAATAATTACTTACATACAGGTCAAGTACCACCCTGTCGTGCTACTTCATAACTGTCATTTTCACTAAGTGGCTGCAGCAAGTAGT
The DNA here is from genome assembly GCA_025134845.1 of Neodon shergylaensis. NCBI lineage: Eukaryota > Metazoa > Chordata > Mammalia > Rodentia > Cricetidae > Neodon > Neodon shergylaensis. The sequence continues at coordinate 18,522,280 of JABTXL010012406.1, forward strand.
ATATAAACTGTTGGGTGCTAGACTAAGAGATGATTTAGGTCCTAAAAATAACAGAGTCAGGGAGAGATTTCTTCATTCTGAGAATAATATGCATTTTAAAACACATCAATTGTTTATTTCTGGAATTTCTCATGTTGGTTAGTGTTATGTTGGAGTCCTCTGAGAGGAGAAAGTCTCCACTGAGAAAATACCTTCTTAAGATTCGCTGTGGACAAGCCTATAGGGCATTTTCTTAATTAGCGATTGATGGAGAGGACCCAGCCCATTGAACCTTCCCTGGGCTGGTAGTCCTGGGTTGTTCAAGAAAGCAGGCTGAGCAAGCCATCAGGAATAAGCTGGTAATCAGCATCCTGTCCCATCTCCAGAATGGCCTCTGTATCAGCTCCTGCTTCCAGGTTCCTACCTTGCTTGAGTTCCTGCCCTCTATATTTTTTTTATGATGAGCTGTTATATGTAACTGTAAGCAAGATAAACCCTTTCCTTTCCATTTTGCTTCTAGCCATGGTGTTTCTTGAGAGCAATAGTAAACCTGAGACACCATGTAATATTTTTGGATCTACAAACAAGGGAAACCACAAAAAGTGAAACCAGGGATGATATAACAGTTTGACCAGATCTAGAAAAGAATGTCTGACAGCATTATACTAAAACTGAAATGATAGTAATTACCATAATGAATATATGTGGCAGAAAATTCACTGAACAAAACAAAATAGGAAGAAAATGAAAGCAAAATTTATCACTACAGAAAGTCTTTATCACTATAAAGAGAGCATCAAACATGAACAAGAAACGAAGAAAGGAATAAAGGGTGTATACAACAAACAGGAAAAAAATTAACAAAAGGGCAGACATGGGCTGTGGTGGTTTGAGTGAAAATGGACCCCATAGCCTCATAGATAATGGCACTATTAGAAGATGTGGCCTTGGAGTAGATGTGGCCTTAAAGGAGGAAATATGCCACTGGGGTTGAACTTTGAGGTTTCAAATGCTCAAGCCAGGCCAAGCATCATTCTCTCTTCCTGCTGCCTAGAAACCAGATGTAGAACTCTCAGCTACCTCTACAACATCATGTCTGCCTGCATGCCTCATGCCTCCCACCATGATGATAATGAAATAAACTTCTAAACTGTAAGTCAGCCCCAATTAAACGTTTTCCTTTATAAAACCCAAACTAACACATGGATCTTTACTTATCAATGATGATAACACTGGCTATAAATTTCCCAAATGTATTGACGGAGTGGATAGAAAAAAATAACACTTAGCAATATATTTATTTATAAGAACACCACTTAATAAATATTTAATAAAAGTGAAAGTATTAAGAAAGTTTAACCTCACAAATAAAAAGCAAAAGTGAACAAAAATAACTACTTTCATATCAGTTAACTGAAATACGCTTTAAGTTAGAAAACTAAAATAGCAAAGAACATCACTGTGTAATGATAAATGTCTCATTTCAACGAAAAAAAGGAACACTTGTAAGTATATGCACCCAGTACAATGCAATGATTTGTTTAAACCTGGAGATGCTAGATCTGAAAGGAGAAGTGGGTGGCATGCAATGATCAGTAGGGACTTTGACCCTACATTCATTAACAGATTAAGTCATCTGGAATCCACCCTGAAGTCCACAAATAAACATTATACTTAAACATTGACAGAGACTAACTGAACATAATAGATATTTCTAGAACATTTCCTCCAATAACCATGAAACACACATTTTCTCTCATTACCATGTGTTTCAGGGAGCTGCATGTTAGTTCCACCTGTCCTGAACTGAAATAATCACACAGAAACTGCATTAATTAAATCACTGCTTGGCCCATTAGCTCTAGCTTCTTATTGGCTAACTCTTACATATTAATTTAACCCATTTCTATTAATCTGTGTATTGCCATGTGTCTAAGGATTACCGGCGAATGTTTTTATGACTTCTCTCTGACCCTGCCCTTCTTTCTCCCAGCATTCAGCTTAGTTTTCCCTGCCTAGCTCTGCTCTGCTATAGCTCTGCTATAGGCCCAAAGCAGTTTCTTTATTTATCAATGGTAATCACAGCACACAGAGGGAAATCCCACATCAACGATGTGAAGCATTGTCCAGGATAGACCATCTGACAGACCACAAAGATTCAACAAATCAAAAATAAGTGCAAATCAAAGTATGTGTGTTCTCCAGCCACACTGAAATAAAACTGGGAAACAACTTTAGAACCGGCTGATCAATAAGAAATTTATGCGTGTATTAAAATATGCAATGCCCTATTAATATATATATGTAATTGCTATCAATTAACAATGAAAACATATTTTAAAATATTCCAGAGTTTTTCTTCTATGTGTGTGTGTATTTGTGTGTGTATGTGTGTGTGCAGCCACAGTGCACATAAGAAATCAAACAACACAACCTTTGCTGTTGTTCTTTGCTTTTCACCTTCTGTTTCTTGTTTCTAGCTCTGTAGCCCAGGCTAGCTGTTCTGTGAACTGAAAAATCTGTCTTGCTGCCTCCCATCTCACCATCAGATCACTGTGATTACAGAGATATGCTATCGGACCAGGTTTTTATGTAGTGTCTGAAGGTTTGAACTCAGGTCCACACCTTAGCACAGCAAGTACTTCACCCCATGAGCCACATCCCAGCAAACTCTGCTGGCCGTGTGTGGTCCCTTCGTAACAGCTTACCAGCTGAAGTCTTTTCAATGCATTTTGTAAAGGAACTGAAGACTTTGGGAAGTTAAGGTATTCTGTTTCTCATGCTGTGTGTGTGAGCGCACGTGTGCGTGTGCATGTGTGTGTGTTTGAAACATTTAACATTCATTAACTTGTTCTGCCATTTTTATAAGGTACCAATCCTTTAAAAATGCTATAGTCATGATTTTTAATGTTGTACTTACAATGCTGTTTTCATTTTAAACTACCCTTATGTGTTGCATCCTTTTGCAGAGGACAGTTGCTCTTACAAACCTGTATGCAGAGCTGTACTAGTGACTAGATTTTTACCTTATCTTTTCTTTTTACTTTATTTCTGGTTATGTCATTATGATTTTATTATTTTAGTCATACTAATTAGCTTATTTTATATCTTCCCTATTTTAATGGACATACTAATGGAAGTCTTTACTGGACACTTTGTCATCACTCTGGTATTTAAAACTCATTTGGGGAATGGAGACGTAGCTCAGCATGCTTACTTAGCATGCAAGAATCTCTGAGTTCAGTCCCCAGCACCCCATAAACTCAGTGACTATACAGGCCTGTAATCCCTGGAAATAAAGGCAGGAGAATCAGAAGTTCAAGATCATCCCTGATTACTTAGCAAATTTGAGGCCAGCTTGGGTTATAAAAGACCATGACTAAAAACGAAAATTAAATAAAAATCTTATGGTAATCCTAGCTAAGACAGTGTAATTTTACATCTATTCTTGCTTCCCCATCCCTACTCTCAACTGCACACACGCACAGGGACATATGAATGACACCAGTTACTTGTGTTTAGTTTCCTTTCTTCCCTCTGCCCCAAACAAAACCATCTGAATACGTTCACTTCCCTCCAACCCACCCCAACCTCTTGGGTTTTCCTACACAATATTTAGTACTTTTACTTGTAGGCTTAAATTCATTCCCAATACAGCCCTTCAACTTCAGGACTCGTACTTAGCACTAATATATGAGTGGAGGAGACAGTCAGATGGGGTTATGCGATTATGTGCCCTTATCTTCTATCTTAATGCTATTTTTATTTTGCTTTGATTTGATAATGTCTAGATGATAACGCCTTCCAAAGTAGCATTGTGATAGTTAATCTTGGTTGCCAACCTCATTCGTTCTAGAACTCACTCAGAGACATGCTTCAGAGAGATCTATAAGGCTATTTCCTAAAATGACTAAGGGGCTGAGACCATGTCCCAGAGTAGACAACACCTTCTTGCAGCAACACTGATATAAAAAGACCTGGGGAAAGGATGCCTATCTGCCTGCCTTTGCTCTCTGCTTGTAAGTACATCTGCTCTGTTATTGCTACCACTGTTGCCCCTTTCTCCCCACCCCCACCCATCACTGACATTAGAACTCCATTTCTTCATCCTTCCAGTATGACTCTCCAGGAATCCTCCAGGCCTTCAGCACTGGATTGGGGTTGATAGGTCATCCAATATTATGGAGTAAGCAGATACTAGACTGACCACTTCTCCAGTGTCCAGCAGGCTATTTTTGAAATACCCAGCCCACATCATGTAAGCCAATCTATTAAATGCCCTTTGCAACATGAATTCATGCTAACATTTCTGTTCCCCTAGAGACTCCTGATTAGCACACATATAATATTCCTTTTACATGATAATGGGTGTGTTTTTTCTCTTCAAATACACACATCTTGCAGAATATTTAACAATGGCAAAGGAGGGCTGGAGAGGTGGCTCAGCAGTTAAGAGCACTGGTTATTCTTCCAGAGGTCCTGAGTTCAATTCCCAGCAACCACGTGGTGGCTCACAACCATCTGTAATGAGATCTAGTGCCCTCCTCTGCCATTCTTAAATATATACAGGCAGAACACTGTATATATAATAAGTAAATAAATCATATATATATACATATATATGTGTATATATATATATAGAGAGAGAGAGAGAGAAAGAGAGAGAGAGAGTGGCAGAGGATCCCATGTCTTTCTTATTTGCTTTTTATGGTTGAGAACTCCATTGACAGACTCTTGTTCCTTTGTAATTTTCACTCTTTTTTAAAGATAGTGCTTATAAGATGGTCTCTTTAAACATTCCAGCAAGAAACTTTTAGGTACATGAATTTTTATGCCAATTATTCTTCACTATCATCAAATATTTGTCAGTTTCCATTCAAGGCAAAGAAGCTTTTCCTTTATCTATAAATCGTGTAAATATCTTTGCTAAAACACCTACAATTCTCATATATGCCTGGATATATGCAGCAAGCCTAAAGATGTGCTATTTGTCCCTGATTTTAAAATGATGATTTCCCCCCCACACACACACCTTGGGAAGACAATGAAAGGAAGTCTATAAACCTGCTAGTTTTCCTGTCTAAGGGCCACAATGATTAATGATTATGGTGGTTAGCTGTTATTATCAGTGTGACAAAACCTAGAATGACTTGGGCTCTAGACCTCTGAGCCTGTCTTGATTACATTAACTGAGAAAGCCATGCCCACTCCAGGTGGTACCATTCCCTAGGCAGCAGCATTGATAGAATGAGCTGAGCACCAGTATACCTGCATTAATTGCTCTCTATTCTTAACTACACATGCAATATGCCCAGTTCCTTCAAGTTCCTACTGTTGTGACTCCCTCTCATATTATGAACTATTATAACTGAAAGTCAAAAGAAAAAAGAAAAAGAAAAAAAAACAATGACAACAACAAAAAGCCTTTTCTCTCCTAAGTTGCTTTTGTCAAGGTATTTTATCACAGCACTGGAAAGAGAAACTAACCAATGACCTAGCCTGAGGCTCCACGGCTCAAAGGCCCTTAGCTCAGCAAAGTAACAGAAACAAATACCTCCTTTCTACTCAGCCAGAAGCTGTTTGCCTTGGGAAAGGCAGACAGTTGGGATGGAGTTAGTTGTGAAATGCTGAGTACTCTATGTAGGTCACCGTCTGCCCAGAATCTCTGATACTGAACCCCTTCACCTTAACAAGAAAGTTCCCAACAGAAAAGTTCAAGCGAAGCTGCAAATCCTCTGTGGATGTCTCTCAAATATAGATAGAGAACAGAAAGTTTGAGATTGTTTAGAAGAAATATAGCCGCATCTACACTAAGTATCTACTGCAAATACTGTCAGGTCCGAAAGAAACTTGGGACAAAGGGCTAACTGTGGTGCCTCTTCCCTACCAAAGAGCATGCTGACCTCCAGGTTTCCTCAGTATCCCAATGACGGGTGCCTCTTCTCAGCTCTTCTCACTCCAACCCCTACCCTAACATCTCCAGATCGTGGGCTTCTTTCCCCAAGGTCTTTATTCTCTTATAACCTTACTATTACATCTATACACTCTATCCTCTGTCTTCCCTTCTCTCTCTCTCTCTCTCTCTCTCTCTCTCTCTCTCTCTCTCTCTCT
>JABTXL010012406.1:18532222-18592123 GCA_025134845.1 Neodon shergylaensis
TAGATAGATAGATAGATAGATAGATAGATAGATAGATAGATAGATAGATAGATAATGGTTTGTAAAACAACATCTTTGGAAACTAGTACTAAGAATGTTAGGATAAACTGCTTCCACAGCTTTGTGGAGGGATAGAATGCCCATGACCATTATAGTACAATGGTGTAACTTAAAATGAAGTTGCATACAAGCTGCAATGAGAGCCATACAGTAAGATAACAGCAACTTTTATAATGCTACAATGTAAAATGTTAGCAGTTAAACATTGCTTATTCCTCACCTTTGCAGTGGTCCAGTCCGTGAATGGCATTTAGGCATAACTCTCCCAAGCAATAGATAGGAGATAATGGGGTACATTTTGCAATGGCTCTCCCATCTTCCACAAGCGGCTCCTGAGAGTTCCCGTGGAGGGTTCTATAAACTGACCATTTGAAACACTAGGACCACAACTAGAAGAAACTGACTATGGCCATGCCAAACAACTAGGGGGAAGAAATCTTTTTGGTTGTGTGTCAGAAGAAAAAAGGAATTTCATTCTCTGCAGCACACACTGCACAATGGAAAGGCCTTATAGGAAATTCCACAGTAGTGTTAATTCCCTCCCCCGCCCCCCCCCCCCGCACCGACTATAAGGGCTCTGTTTTCCAGATGGAAGATCCATGGCAAAGAGCATTCGGTGAAGCAATAGCTCATCTAAATACAGAAAACACATGAGAGACTGGAAAGTAGTCTGTAGTGTGTAAGGAAGAGTGGCTGCTCGCTGTAGCTACAACATGACACAATAGTCCTTAGATATGAGCTGAATAACTGATTGTTATAATACTCATTTTGATACATCTTTAGGACTTGAAATGATATTTTAAGCTGTTTCCCATTTGGTAGAGATCTGTAGGGAAAAAAATATATCCCCTTGATTAAGAAAAACAATTCCAAAGGATTTGCAAGGGGAAAGGAAATAATGAGGAGGAAGGTTTAAGCAAGGGATCAGATGGAAGGGTAGAACAGAAATGAAGGGAGGAGGGATAACCAAGTCTAAGAACGTTTGTGTTTGAAAACCCCACATCATGGAAACCTATTATTTTATCAGTTTCTCACATATGTATATACATATAAAAGAGTTTGATCAGAGCTTCCTCCACGGGATTATGCTCATCCCATCATCCACAGGTTGCCAACAAAAAAGCCCACAGCCAGATGTGGAGGTGTGGGATGCTTCCCCTGAAGTCGTTAGTAAGAGGTATCCAGGAGCCTTACACAAAGCAATACAGGTAGATGCTGTTGTTCTTAGTTACCCAACAGGATTTGATGATAAGGCTCCATTGCTACACATACCGTACACTCTGGTTACAGAACACAGAAGAATTAAACTGGTATGGCCATGGAAGCATCTGCACTGCTGACTCACTTTCATTGTGTTGGAAGTGCTATTCAGGCTGCTGATGGGTCAACATCAACAGTTTTACCCAGGTGTGAACCCTGGAAGCTACACAGTAAGGGCAAACCTGGCAAGCTACGCCCATGGGCACAATAGTGAGACAAATGTTATGGAGTTACTGATCTGTTTCTAACTGGACTTAAGGCCCATTTCAAAAGAAACACATGCCTGGTACTGTTTGCAAGGTAAACCACCTACTATTATCTTGTTAAGTGGAATTATCCAATTGTTTGCTAAATTTATATCTCTCTTCCCACAGTTCGGTGGAGAGTTCAGACCTTGTCGGAGAGGTTTCTTTGTGCTGTAGTTAACACAGAAACTCATAACTGACCAAAGTGGAGAAAATAAATGGCTCAGGGGTACACAGCCATAAATGGAACATCTACATCATTTCTACTTCAAGAAACACTGGACCATCTTGGAAGAAGGGACAGAAAAACTGTCAGAGCCAGATGTCAGGGAGGTTTGCAGTAAAACAGTGTCTTCTGGACAGGAGAGGACCTATGAACTCAGAGCAGCTGTGGTTACTTGCACAAGAGCAAGCAAGTCAACAGAGCAGGAAGGGTTGGGTGATCCCAAATCCTGACTGAAGAGCAATGGAAAGATAACAACTTCTGAGGGAAGGAGAGTCAGTTTTCTTTAAGGGTGTGGCTCTTGGTAAATAGACCATGCTCCAGTGGATAGCTCCACACAGAATAGCTTATGAATATCAGAAACTGGAATTGATGGGTTAAAGCAAAAAAAAATGGTGCAAACATGAAATTGAGATGGGGGAGGATATACAGTCAATCTTAGAAGAGTCAGGGGCAATGGGTTGTGGGTGAACATGGGCAAAATGCATTGCAGAATATTCTCAAAGAATTAATAAAAATATCTTAAAAAGTAAAAATCTTCAATGATTCAAAATATATTCAAGGGAAAGACTCAATGGAACTTCGTGTCTGGGAGAATAAGAGGAATCAACTGGTGATAAAGAAAAGTAGAAAATAATTTCCAGAGTTCCCCAAACACTGAATGATTTGGAGAACAATATACAACTGGAAATCTCTTTTAAAAGAGGAAGGATCAATTACTAAGCTTGATTTAAAAATTTCTAAGCTCCAATAATCTATATAATATTCAACTCTAAACTAGCAAGTCTTAAAATTCTCCTGCATAGATGTAAAATTTTGCTGGGTCAGTGTCACTATTAATAAAGTTATTCACTGCTTTGCAGGGATTCCCAATAAGACCTCCTCCCATGGAGTCAATAGAGCTGGTTTTTATTCTGCAGTTTGAGAAAAAAAATAAAGAAGTAAAGACCCTTCCCATCAGTCCTCATTCAGTTACCACACTGGACAGTTTAACATTTCTGCAACAGAGTAGAGACTTCCCCTCCCCTGCCCATCACAAGGATATTGTCACTGGTGACCTTCTCATTGGAGAAAGAGTAGATCGTGTTCACTCAACCTAGTACATTTCTTTAGGAAGGTGGCAGTTTGAGTGTTTCCCTCCGATTAACCCCATCTTCTGTGCTGACCTCGGTAAGAATGTCTTCTGCTCTTCTTATTGACTCTTTCCTCATGGTTTCCTTCAGGATTCCTTTCTCACTGTCCCTTCCATCACTGGACCTTCCCCTGTGCTTTCACATAGAACTCCCTCTGTTTCTCCTGTCTTGGCTGTGAACGTCATCAGGGCCTCCACTACCCTTGATTGGAGTAAGGGCTCCAAAGCTTACATACTGGAGAAAAGGAAGCCCAAAGGAATGAAGAACCAGCTCAGGTCTGAGGAGTCAGTGAGTTCTCAATTCTTTTGACATTTGCCATGTGAACATGTAACATGCAGCTCTGGATCACTTCATTAATTAAAGAAAGCAATTTCTTGATTTGGACCTTGAGATTTCAGTCCGGTGCTCCAATGAGGGTCTCTGTCTCTGACTCTGTCTCCTTTCATCGCCTGATGAAGGTTAATATTCAGGAGGATGCCTATATGTTTTTCTTTGGGTTCTCCTTCTTATTTAGCTTCTCTTAGAACCTGAGTTATAGGCTCAATGTCCTTTATTTATGGCTAGAAACCAAATATGAGTGAGTACATCCCATGTTCCTCTTTTTGGGTCTGGCTTACCTCACTCAGGATAGTGGAGCAGAAGGAGAGAGAGCACGAGCAAGGAACTCAGGACCGCGAGAGGTACACCCACACAATGAGACAATGGGGATGTTCTATTGGGAACTCACCAAGGCCAGCTGGCCTGGGTCTGAAAAAGCCTGGGATAAAACCAGTCTCGCTGAACATAGTGGACAATGAGGACTACTGAGACCTCAAGAACAATGGCAATGGGTTTTTGATCCTACTGCACCTATTGGCTTTGTGGGAGCCTAGGCAGTTTGGATGATCACCTTACTAGACCTGGATGGAGGTGGGTGGTCCTTGGACTTACCACAGGGCAGGCAACCCTGACTGCTCTTTGGGCTTACTAGGGACGGGGGACTTGATTAGGGGAGGGGGAGGGAAAGGGGAGGCGGAGGTGGGGAAGAGACAGAAATCTTTAATAAAAAAATAAAAAAATAAAAAAACCAGATTCCAGGCTCCTGGGCTTTCAAAGGAGCTACAGTCTCTGAAAAAAAAAAAAAAAAGAAAACAATTTCTTTTAAAAAAAAACTGTTTAGGGATAGCAAAGTTGTCCATTTGAGGGTAAAATCTACAGAGGAAGAAAGTGTACACAAACTGTTCTCCAGTGTGAGCATTTTGAAATCTCTGACATTTTCAAATGACTTTTGCAGGATTTTCTCCAATCCTGAGTATGTCCTTATGTACAGAATAGAATTTCAAACTAGACATCTCCATTCTGTCATCATTCGGGCACCTCGAGTTCAACATCATCAACACTGAGACATATGGACGCTGGAAAATCCGGTTCTTCCTCTCGCTGCAATCTGCTTTGGACGTACTTGAAATCTTTCTTGCCATTACACTCATTTGCATGTCTATGATAAGGTTCAAAGATAAAAGAAGAGCTAAATTCAGATCTCTGAATAACTTACATGCAATCGGGTCATTTCGATGCGGATTGCCATCCATAGTAGTTGTTGTAGGACAATAATAGGCGGTGTCTACTCTTTCTATTACTGCAATTAAGCAGTGTGATAAGATGTTTACATACATTAACATAAAGAATCCACACAATTTAAAAAGTACCATTATTATTTCCAGCTTGTAGAGGAAGAAACAGCACCAGACAGACTATGAAGTAATCTAAGCAATAAATTGATGCAGGTAGGATCCAATTAAGATATGACTAACTGCGGAGCCTCATAAACTGTGCTCAGCATCCATCTAACCTATGCTGGTTCGTGGATGTTGAAATGTCTTGAGTAACTTTAATAAGAGCTCTACCATCAATAATTCATTCCCTTTCAGAATTGTTCTGTGGAAAACATGATGTTTAGACCCAGGTGGGTAGGTTACTCTGTGTTTATGGGGATTCATGCAGTTGTGCGCCTAACATCTCTGACCCTTTCCCTTTGGAGGACTGTTGTCAGAGTTAGTGGTTAGGTAAGCAAAGACAGGACTTTGCCTATCTCACTACAGGATAGGAATGTGACCACAACCACAGGGCAGGGATGGACACTAATTTGTTAATTTGTACAGAGTAAAATGGTACTTAGAGTTTTGGGTGTGTACAGTGAGAATAAGAACATATTGGTCAAACTTTCAGCTAAAAAAAAAATAAAAATTTTTAAGATCTACTGAGCAACAAGCACTCCTACTTAATAATGTAATATATAATATTTCAAGCTTACTAAGAGAAAATTTAAAAGATTTTATCATAAAAAATGAGTGTCTAGTATAATGAATTACCTTGCTTAATTATTATATTATGTATACATAAATTTCACATTGTGTATCAGAATATGCACAATTTTTATTTGAGAATTTTTTGTTTATTTTTTTGTATTATTATTATTTTTTTTAATTCTTCTATTTGTTTATTCAAAAATGATCTATGAATTGTTGATATTTCACTGGTTTTTTTATTTTTTTAGTTTTTTTTTTTATTGAGAAAAAGAAAAAGAAAAAAAAAGTTTCCGCCTCCTCCCAGCCTCCCATTTCCCTCCCCCTCCTCCCACCCTTCTCCCCCTCCCCCCACTCCTTTCCCCCCTCCCTCTCCAGACCAAAGAGCAGTCAGGGTTCCCTGCCCTGTGGAAAGTCCAAGGTCCTCCCCCCTCCGTCCATGTCTAGGAAGGTGAGCATCCAAACTGGCTAGGCTCCCACAAAGCCAGAACTTGAAGTAGGATCAAAACCCAGGGCCATTGTCCTTGGCTTCTCATCAGCCCCCATTGTTCGCCATGTTCAGAGAGTCCTGTTTTATCCCATGCTTCTTCTGTCACAGTCCAGCTGGCCTTGGTGAGCTCCCAATAGATCAGCCACACTGTCTCAGTGGTTGGGTGCACCCCTCGTGGTCCTGACTTCCTTGCTCATGTTCTCCCTCCTTCCGCTCCTCATTGCCGACAGCTAACATCAAATTTTGTTTATTTTTTGTTTATTTTTTTTAGTTGCTGAAAAAAAAATTTCTGCCTCCTCCCCGTTTCCCATTTCCCTCCCCCTCCTCCCACACATCGCCCCCTCCCCCTATTCCCCTCCCCCTCTCCCCTTTCCCCCTCACTCCATTCCCCCTCCCTCTCAAGAATGATGAGCAGTCCAGATTCCCTGCCCTACGGGAAGTCCAAGGTCCTCCCACTTCTATCCAGGACCAGGAAGGTGAGCATCCAAACAGGCTAGGCTCCCACAAAGCCAGTTCATGTATTAGGATCGAAACCTAGTGCCATTGTCCTTGGCTTCTCATCAGCCTTCATTGTCCGCCATGTTCAGAAAGTCCGGTTTCATCCCATGCTTATTCAGTCCCAGTCCCGCTGGCCTTGGTGAGCTCCCAATAGATCAGTTCCACTGTCACAGTGGGTGGGTGCACCCCTTATGGTCCTGACTTCCTTGCTCATGTTCTCCCTCCTTCTGCTCCTCATTTGGATCTTAAGAGCTCAGTCCGGTGCTCCAATTTGGGTCTATGTCTCTATCTCGATCCATTGCCAGATGAAGGTTCTAAGGTGATATGCAAGATATTCATCAGTATGGCTATAGGATAGGGTCATTTCAGGTTCTAGCCATAAATAAAGGACATTGAGCATATAATTTGTGATCCTAGAGAAGCTAAATAAGAAGGTGAACCCAAAGAAAAACATATAGTCATCCGCCTGGATATGGGAAGTAGACAAGATTGCAGGGCAAAAACTGGGAACTTGGGGGTGAGATGGCATGGGGCTAAGGGGAAATGGGGTGAGAAACGTGAGAAGGGGAGGATGGGGGGAGCTTGGGGGAATGGGATGGTTGGGATAAAGGAAGGGTGGATACGGGAGCAGAGAAATATATATCCTAATTAAGGGAGCCATCTTAGGGTTGACAAGAGACTTAACTCTAGAGGGGCTCGCAGATGTCCAGGGAGATGTCCCCAGCTAGTACCTTGGGCAACTGAGGAGAGAATTTTTTTTAATCGGTTGTGGGCAAAAAAGGTCAGGTCCTATTTCTTGAAGTTCAGAGTTTTAAGAATGATGTAATTTGAAGTCTACCTACATAACTGCAAACTTTCTCTCTACAGCCATGCTGAGAAAAAAACCCTTTGAGGATTAAAATGAACACAGAACAAAACAAGCATGACAAGTGAAAAGGGAAAGAGATTTCAGATGATACTATTTGATCCCAGCTCCTTGGCCAAATTGCATGCAAGAAAACCATGCAATTTTTCACTTGAGGTGGTACATGTTTGCTTTCTCAACTAACTCAAACCAGAATTCCGTCCCAGCTAAGAGGTGCCTCTTAGAAAACTAGCTGCCTGGCAGTGTGTTTCTTGTAGCCTAACATTTTTTATTACTGTACAATGAGTCTGTACAGCACAATCATAGGTCACCAATTATTGCCAATGGTCCATGTCTACTAAATCATTATAGCACATATTGCTTGAAATGAGTTTCACATCAGATGACCACCCACTAGCCCCCAAATTGTTTGCTATGTGAAACTATGTGGGTGGGAAAGGAAAAGTGTAGAACACAGATAGTAGAAAATCCTTGCTTCTTCATGATGAGAAAACAATTTAAATCGCTCAACTTTTCCAATATCATATCCGGCTTAATATGCAAGACAAAAGCAACACCAATGAACAATTCACAAAAGACCAGCGCTTGACCTCTCTTATAAGAGAGAAATTTATATATAAAAAAGTAAGGCACACAGAACTAGTCACAAAAATCCTTCCTCTCTCTCTCTTCCTCTCTCTCTCTCTCTCTCTCTCTCTCTCTCTCTCTCTCTCTCTCTCTCCTCTCTCTTGTTTGATGTATGTTACACTCCTTCCTCAACTTAAGATTCAGTGAAGCCACATGATTTATTATTGTTGTAGAGAGGCTGCTTGTTCATTTCCCAGCTTCCCAGACTCCCGGAATAACCACACAGAAACTGTATTAATTAAATCACTACTTGGCCCATTTGCTCTAGCTTTTTATTGGATAACTCTTACATATTATTTGAACCCATCTCTATTAATCTGTGTATTGCCGTGAGGCTATGGCTTACCGGGTAAAGTTTCAGCATCTGTCTCCTGTGGGGCTCCATGGCTTTTCTCTGACTCTGCCCTCTTTCTTCCAGTATTCAGCCTAGCTTTCCCACCTAACTAAGTTCTACCTTGCTATAGGCCAAGCCAGTTTCTTTATTCATTAACCAATAAAAGCAACACATAGACATAAGGACCTCCTGCACCATGTTATGACTAAGGGGACTGTGAATATAAGTGGTATTTTTACTCAGGGATGAAAATATGAAAGAGTGAATGTTGATCTCAAGTGCTCTAGAGTGCTCCTGGGTAGGAATCCGAGGAGGACAATTATAGAGCGCAGTACCTATCTACCTGCAAAAGGTAAGGGGCTCTGAACAAGACATAAACCCAAGTTGCTTTTCATTACTAAAGTTTGGGAGATACTTGCTATCAAGGATGCCATAGTCTGTCCCTGACTGAAATAAAGTGTGGAACCTCTCAGCAGCCTACTCCAGTGATAGGAGTTCAGATTCCATGCTTCCATACTTTTAGCAGCAGGATAAATTGGGTAAAGCTTTTTGAAGAATATTTTGGCAGGATGTCCTAGCACATTATTCTCCTGGCAATACACTCCTTACAAAAACAATAAAGAAATAGAAGAGAGAAATGTCGGCATTGACAAACAGAGTTCCATTTTCTAAGAAATGTAGCAAATTTGTTTAATAAAATTGCAATGCTCTGTTGATTATGAGAACTCCATTCCAAGTTCAGGTCCTTAATGATGATTTCAATCTTCATTTCTATCCTTCTTTTTCTAATTTGGCTTTGTTTTGGTTTTTGAGACAGGATTTCTCTGTGTTGCCTTGGTTGTCCTGGAACTCATTTTGTAGACCAAGCTGGCCTCCAACTCCCAGAGATCCACCTACCCCTACCTCTTGTCTATTGGGATTAAAGGCATGCTCAACCCCCACCCATCCCAGTCTTCATTTCTTATTGATTACCATTGGTTATCCTTACCAAACTTCAGTTTTCTCATTAAAAAATGGAGTCCATGGGCTTGAAATCTAGCTCAGATGGTAAAGTATTTGCTTTCGTACACAAAAAGCCACCAAATAAACCAAGTATGGTAGCCCTTGACATCCCAGCCCTGAAGAGATGAAGGCAGAAAGAGCAGTCTGAAATCATCCTGGGCTCAATAATGTGTTCAAGGCCATCCGGGGAACATAAAATCTATTTCAATTTTTTAAATTAAATTTAAGGGGCTAGAGATATGGCTCAGTGTCTTAGGGTGCTTGATATACTTCCAAAGTCTCCAAATTCAGTTCCTAGCACTCATATTGAATAACTCAGATCTTCCTATGACTCAAGTTCCAGAGGGCCCAATATCCTCTTCTGACCTCTGTGGACAACTTCACTAACAAGAACATACCCCATAGACAAACGTGCATACATGTAATTTTAAAAAATAAATACAGATCTTTAGATTACTTAGTTAATCAATTCAATTGAAAATAGAGAAAAGTTTTAAATGGGCCATAATATTTCCAAAGTTGATTAAATGGAGTAGCAATAATACTGGTTATCACTAAGACCTTAGGGATCCAAAGGCATTCTGTTGTCTACCTTTCCCAATTGACATGATAAAGTGTGTATTGTTACTGATGTTTTATTTATTGATATATTATTATAAAATTCTTTTAATTGTGTTTTGCATCAAAGAATTAAGCAGAATTTTCTGTAGGTATTTTCAAATAAAATAAGACCTCCTTCATGTTCAATCTTGGGAGTAGGCAACATATTCATATCACCTTTGTTATTATGACTTAGATACTGTGCACAGTGAACCTACTGAGGCATAGCCCTCACGCTGGAAAATGTTCCACCTTCACTGAATGTTGTGATAACCAGGAAGCTGCTGGCCTTTTGCTGTGCTGTGCCAGGGTATTTCTTAACTGGCAAAGAGCAGGCATTAATATACCCCCTTTCCTGAAAGATTACAGAAAACAAGAGGGAAGGATTTCAATGATTATAGTTAATGTCTTACATACTCACATTGAGGTTAACGTTTCCTTCTCCCATGAGAAGGTAAGCACCAGGACTAGGGAGAGACTTGAAGTGGGACTGTCATGTAAGTTCCCCAACAGTGACATCTCAAGGGTTAGAGTTTCTCCCAAAACTGTAGCCTGGGTTTGGTTTGACTTAATACTGGAATGTGTGTGGTTTCTCATTCGCAAAGATAAACCTAGAACCTTAAAAGATGTTTGTGGTAATTAAAGCATGAATCTTTAATAACAACTTCTGAAATAGTTTAGTTTTCTTCCTAACCCTGTGTTGGGCTCTCACCATTTCAAAGCTTGCCATGACTAATTTATTTCCATTTTCTTCTTCTTTAATTTCTCAATGCCATTCCATGCCCTTTCTCTAGAACAAATCATTTAGAAAAAAATGAACAAACAAACACATTCCTTAAATTTTTGGGATAATAACCACACAAAGCCAATTAGGACTCTATGCTGAAAATAACCCCCAGTTGTTAACCTAGACAATCACATCAGAATGAATCCAACACTCCAACCTGAATTGTGCCAGCTCACAATTTACACACACACTTCCACTGATCTGTAGCTTCCCTGTAAGCTCCAATTGTCTTTGTTTCTGTGCATGGTGTCTCAGGACACAATTTGCTAAGTCAGCTCTGCACTGATAATAGCATTGCTACTCCTAAACACATTCGGCAATTTTTTTGGAGAGGTTTAAGTTGCCTTCCCCTCAGAAGATGTTCAGATTGTCTGTAACTACTGGTGCAGTTGCCTCCTCAGCTTCAAGGTGTGGTTCACCAGCCACTCGACCTTCTAGATTTTGTTGGAAGGGACAAGTGTTCTCAGATCTGTTTTTCCATGGGGGCTGGGGATGATGAGAGAGGATACTAGAACAGTCCCTAAGCTGCCTACCTTTCCAGCGGCCCCTCTTCTTCATCAAAGTCCTAATCCAAATGAGAGTAGGATCCTTGGAAGGAAGAGGGCAGTTGTTAAATGCATTGGTTTGCGCCTTGAAGCTGGAGCATTTCATAAGATTTGTACATGTAGACAACATGATGAGAAGTACTCTAGATAAATGCATTAACTTATCTGATGTGCATTCCAGACATGTGACAGAATTAGCCATGATGTGAGCTTTGGTGTGTTGTGGTTTTGATTTGATTTTCCTGGAGACATTCATCATTTGCTTGTAAAGCCGAGAGCATTTAGAATATTCAAGAATAAAAAAAGAAACTCTGTTGGTTTTTTTTTAAATATTTATTTATTTATTTGTTTTATATACAATATTCTATCTGTGTGTATGCCTGCAGGTCAGAAGAAGGCAGCAGACCTTATTACAGATGGTTGTGAGCCACCATGTGGTTGCTGGGAATTGAACTCAGGACCTTTGGAAGAGCAGGCAGTGCTCTTAACTGCTGAGCCATCTCTCCAGCCCCACTCTGTTGGTTTTTTAGACTAATTCACATTGATTTTTTTTCTTGATTCATTAAAGTCTGGTGGCAATTTTATTATGTTGATATCTATTTTTGAATATCAGAAATGTTTTGTAATAAATACAATGATCAATTTTTCCAAATTCCAGTCGTGGACTCAATCAAGCAACAAAATGATGGTGTCATTTGAGAAGTCAGAGATCCCGTTGGGGTTATTAATCTCATTAGCAAAAGAATTTAGAAACAGAATTTTAAGGAAGCTTGAAGACAATTTTATTAGGATTAGAGGGAAAAATAATACCAGGGCAGGAAAACTACACGTTTTTACAGCTATTCAAAGGAGGGAGATGCAGGATGGACAATGGAAAATTGTGCCTCTTTGGGTATCCAACCTAAGAAATACTGCTACCCTGGTTTCTTGTAATAAGGCTAGACAATAAATCTGGAACCCACAAGCATAATTTTTCTACATAGATCAACTGATTACTTTTAATTAAAGAATCAAAAAAATCTAATATAGACTTTGTGATTGTTTTTTCTTTTTCTTTTTTTTTTGTATTTTTAAGACAGGATTTCTCTGTGTAGCCTCAGCTGTCCTGGAACTCACTCTGTAGACCAGGCTGGACTCAAACTCACAGAGATTTGCCTACCTCTGCCTCCTAAATACTGGGATTAAAGACATGTACCACCACTGCCCATAACAGAGACTGTTCAATTATCCCTCTTTTCATAGACTCAGGTTGATAAACTACCCCAACCCTCCAAAGAAGGGTCTTAAATGTGAATGTGTAGGTGTTTTGCTTTTACGTGGACATTTTCCACAGGCACCACCACACATACCAAAGAGAGAAAGAGGTAATGTTTTTTGGGCACCCTTATAACAGTTCTTGGCAGCTAATTGCATAGCATCACCCACTTAAACACATTGCAAACAGTATCATTACTCTGTGTCTGAGGAATGTTTCCTTGGCATAGATTTGAGAGCTTTTGTTTATTTATTTGGTCGTATAAGAGATGCCAGCCAAGTTTGTAGCTTCATCCTGTGCAACTGGGAGACAGGATGTGGTTCATCAGTTCTAGGGTTTGTGGTGAATCAGTGATTCAGTGATAAAGACAGATGTTTCTATGGTAATCTTTTCCGTTCATTCAGTGGCAAGACTCCCTCTATGCTCACAAGGATTAATGATGGGACTTTAATGCTGATAATCATAATGAAGAGAATGTCAGAGAATAGGACAACCAACCCTGATATTCGGGATAAAACAGGGAGGAATCCAGTCAAATTTTTGAAAAAGAAAATACTGAAGATCAGGGAGATGAAATTCATTGCTTCTATCTACTGTTGACAGATAATTTTGGAGTCTGATCTGGAACCGCTCTCACTTAGGACTGGGTGGACTTGAAGAAAAGTGACCCAAAAAAAAAAGAGCATGAGCAAAGAAAAACCAGGATGCCAGAGTGGACAATACCAAGGCCTAAACTCTACTCCGTTGGTTTGCTTTTCGTTAGTAAGTTAGTTAATTATTTAGTTGTTTAAATACTCTCAAAATACTTTTTTAAGGGACTTTTGCACCTAACCCTTGTTTATATCTCTGTGGAACCACTTTGGTCCTTTCTGGGGGAAATGCATTCTTTTCACAATGTACTGACAGCAACATTTTATTTTAGTGTGCAGAGATGGGGAGCATTGTACAAGCCGATAGAATGACCTGAAGAGTCTAAGATCGGACTCAGATGCTAGCCTTGAGAAAATTATGGAGGCAAAGAAAGACTACTACACCTTCCTGGAACAGGATGCAGACAAAGCTCAGGAGAGACTGAGCCTGGTTATTTAGCTAGCTGTTAGCATGGCGATCTTCAATATTGAATTTCAAGATTTCGTGGAACGAAAACTTCATCTTATTCATCTGTGTCACTGCCAGTTCACCACTAACACACATACATGCAATATGCACAAACCAAACTATACATGCAAAGGCTGATCCGGTGCTCCAGTTTACATGCCTTAGATCACGTTATTACATGTCTACTGACTGAGTACACATATTCCGAGAAATAAAGCCTTACAAGAGGCAATTCAGCATTATATGTAACACTTAGAAACCTATAGTCAAATTGTAATGGTAACACTATTTTGCTCTTTTAAATGTTCAGAAAAGTGAATTTGACACAAATAAAATAAAACTTGACAGATAGCCTGTGGGAAGTTGTTTTAAAAAAAATCAAGAGACTTTCAAAACAGCTGGACTATTCACAGTGATGAAATGATGCCTGGTGAATACTGATGGCCCAAAGAACTACGGCATCTCTCAACCCACCAACTATATACTGCACAGCTACCTTAATAGCTCTGTGCTGCACACAGAGTATCATCCTTGCTGCTTGGACAGGTTAACTTATTTAATCTCCTCAAAGAAGCAAACACTGTTATTAAAGCACCCACTTTTCAGACAAATAAACCAAAGTAGCAGTAATTGAATCGCTCAGACACAGATAGTGAGGAGTGGAATTGTAAAGTGAACGCATGGTCTGAGTCCAGATGACAAGCTCCTCAGCACTGTGACAGTCCCTAGCTGGGAACTGGGGAGATGACAATTCCCAAGGAGCACATCCATCTTCTGTTCGCCTAAGAGCGGGAGTATGCAGGGGAGACCATGCTGAAAACCACCTCCTGTCACCCGTGGCAAGTTCTGGTAGAGCTAGAAAAGAACCCTGGTTGTGATGGACACAAACCTCGAGCCACGTCAAAATGTGGCAAAGACAGGACAACAGAGATGCAGCCACTACCTGCCCACTGACCATCTTTCCTAATGGCCTTTGGTAATCAAAGCACACTGAGTCATTTTCAGGTGGGAACTTTTCTAATTCCTAACATTCCTAACAACTTAGAGAGACATACCTCTGGTAGGTGTGTCCTGGAGCACGAAGTAGGCTTTGACTACTCAGGAAATGCCAACTAGATAGAACTTGCCAACTAGATAGACTTTTGGAGGGACGGGGTTTCCAGTAAGCTTAATGTGTAGCCATGGACATTTTAGAGACGGGAGCAGTAAATCGTGGGGGTGGGGAGCAGAATGAATGCTGGTAAGGTCTTCTATGATAAGAGTGAGCGCCCAAAATGTGACAAACTGTAGAAAGCTTAGGCTATGCTAAGAACATCCTTTAAACATCAACTAAACTTTAGGGATTAATTAATGACTTTTATAAACAATCAATCACAGTGTTTAATAAGAGAGAAGATTTTTTATGCACTGAGTTCTATAATGAGGTTGGAGGTGGGGGCGGTATTACTATTATTGTGTAAGGAAACTCAAATGCTTCTACTGGAAGTTGAATAAAGCTATAACAAATTTATTTGATCAATTTCATGGGTAGGCTTGATGAAGCATGAACATCTGTATGGAAATCCAACTCAATAAAAATGATATGATCTTATAGTAATGTATAAAGTGAATACCCAGTAAGGCCTGGCTGTTCAGCTTCTTCTTGGCTCTTTTCTACAAGCCTCCTTCCTTCCAGGTATGGGCAGGGCCCGTTCTGGAATGGATAGTCTTGTGACTTTAATAAGATGGCTTCTCTGCTGCTGTGATAAGTACCACTATCAAAAGCGATTTGGGGAGGAAGGGATTTATTTCCCCATATATCTCCAGGCCATAGAGACCATTAAATGAGGGAAGTCAGGGAAGAACTCCGGCAAGAACTGAAGCAGAGACCACAGAGAAGGCCTGCCTACTGGCTGCTTCCCTACCTTACTTCTCAGGTACCCTTCTTCTATAGTCCAGGCCCACCTGTCTGGGGATGATGTCATCCACAGTATGTTTGGCCTTCCCACATCAGCTGTCAATCAAGAAAGTCTCTTCCAGACATGGTCACTGGCCAGTGTGATCCAGGGAACTCTTTCCCTAACGATCCCTCGTTCGGGTGACTCTAGGTTATATGAAGTTGGCAATAAAAAAAAGTAGCCAGTTCAATGGGGCAGGTTCGAAAACTTCTTCTGGTCAATTCTTAGCCAAAAAGGCAGGGGACATCAGAGTTGTTATTTTTTCAGAGTTTGCGACTGGCTGTAGGCAAAAGTGGTAGCGGTCCACCATTGGGAAGGGAAATTCTGATTTCTTTGGCTTACGTCCTAAGACAAAAAGGAGCGAGAAACAGGAGGATGGGAGAAGGTGGGACAAAGGCTCTGCTCTGGCCCTTTACTTTGGAGCGTAGCCCTCTAAGCTCCAATGTTGCTAGCTTGACTATAGCTATGACACAGCTTAGCTGGGCCTGGAAATCAGCCAAGTCTTCCCAAAGCCAGTTCTTCTCCAGTGAAGGCAGTTTATCTTCAAAAGGCTTGCAGGTGTTTGCATAGGAGGCAAAGTTAATACCAGTTCACAGAAGGAACTAATGAGTCATTGAGTCTGAAGGCAGAGCTTGGCCTTGGATCTTTGTAGAGTCCCCAGAAGAAGAAAAAAGGGTCACCGAATGCCAGTGTTGTGTCTGTGTAAAGGGTGAGACTCAAACCTTCAGGGAGACACTCGCAGGGGTCTGAGGATGCCAGATAGCTTTCTCAGCCAGATTTTTTTTCTCACTTCGAATTTTTTTATGAATTTCAAGTATGAACTATTCGGCTTCTTTCATTCAACTTTGAATTATGGCAGGATGTACAAAGGAAGGTCAAAGGGGAGTCTGGGATCAAGCTAAGTCTTGGAACAAACTACTTTTACTTTTCTCTCAGGGAAGGTGGTAAACAGATGAACCAAAATGATGGCGGAGCGTCAGCCTGGCATGCTCGAGACAGTGGATCAGTCCGCAGAGCAGCACAAACAAGCACAGGGTAATAGCCTTTTAATGGGACAAACTAGCAATCTGCCTGACCATCTAAAAACAACTCGGAAATGACTGGGTCAGAGCACTCGGCTGGCAGGCACAAGATCCTGGGAGAGAGAGCAGGGAAGTGGGCAGGGAGTTTTAAAGGCCTGGCAGTTTCTGTAAGGAGGAAGCGGGAAAGCAGAAAAGGCTGCCAACAATGCAAGTCCTCAGAAACTGTCCAGACAGACAAGGAAATGCAGAGAAAGGACAAGGCAAGACGTGTCTGAGCCACAGCAGGACTGCGCCTGCCCAGCCTCCTGCACCCCCTCCTATGTAATGAAGGGCCTGAGCTTGTGACCCACAGCTAGCAACCAGGTGTCGGTCTGCAGTGGGCACCTATGTGAACCAGGAAGTGACTCCTGGGTTGCACATATCACTGATGGTGGTTCATCGGAGTAAAACTCAAGTGGCTAAAATATTGAAGGTAACATTCATTTTCAAGAAGAAAAATGACTTTGTTTTAGAACAACAACAACAAAAAAAAGACTCGTGTGTGAACCACAAATTTTGAAGCTTTCTAGAATTTTCATTCTACACTTTCCAAGCCACTGTGTGTCTTGCTTCCCATACCCTCTCTTGACCACCACTGATTTCATTTTCCTCAAAGATTAAAGGTGGCATATCTTGGCATCACAGACAAGACGTATTGTTCCCGAAATCACTGTGGAAAAGCACGTAAGACATGGTCTCAGATGCACCTTTTATTTGACTACAATTACAGTGTGGCTTATTCATTAGTTTATCTTTCACATCATAGGATTACTAAATATTGGGAAAAGAGCCGTTAATACTCTTTATAAAGCTTGGCAATGCTTAAGTAAACATCTTTGCAATTCTAGGCATGAATCTGTTCAGCTATACTATGCCTTATTATTAGACAGTAGGTTTAACCTAAGGTTCATTCACGTAACGGCCTTACCCCTTTGAAAATCCATACCTAAATGTGTTTCAAGGCACACTCTCAGACGCTTATACACAACTATGTGGGCAAAAGGTAGATAAATACATATTTTCTATTTTAATAAAAGGAAAGATTTATAACGTGTGTAGTAAGTAACCTAAGAGGTATTTGGGGAAGTTATAGGGAAAGTATTGCCTTCTCTATATGCAAATTTCTAAGGACTAGTTAGCACCCTTGGCCTTGGCACTTTTGACTAAACTACTGGGACTGTCCTTCATCTCTTGGCTTCTGTCACTATCTTCAGTTTTCTGAGACGGGTTTTTGTCTCTCTGTTTGTGTGTCTCTGTGTATATGTCTGCTCGTCTGTCTATCTGTGTATACTTAACATATGCATGTCTATGTATATGTCTCTGTATATATATTTGTGTGTACATATCTGTGTGTGCCTGAATATGTGTCTGTGTGTGTTTGTCTGTGTGTGTGTGTCTCTGTGGATGTGTATCATGTATGTATTTATGTGAGTGACTGTGTGTAGGTCTGTGTGTTCGTGTGTGTGCCTGTGCTGTCTCTGAGTGTCTGTATGTGTATCTGTCTATGTATGTGTGTATATAAGTGTTTCTGTGTGTGTGTGTGTGTGTGTGTGTGTGTGAGCACACGCGCTCGTGTTTCATGGTATCTGCTTGATTTGGACTCCCTCTCTAGTGCCTTTCTTCCTTCTTTCTACAAAATGTCGTCTTGGTTTTTCAGCTTTTCTAAAGGTTTCCCCAGTGACTTGAATTTGAAGAAAGCTACAGGGTCGAGCTCAATGGAAAGCTTAGAATGACAGGGAGAGTCACTGAACAGGGACTGCTCCTTCTGAATAGGGAAACCTAAAAATAAAGCTGTAGGCAGTGGGGCCGAGTGCACAGAGAACCATCACAGTCGTGCAAAGGAAATCATACACACAAATAAAAGCAAGCGTCTTAGAAAGGGACTCCCAGGTTAAATAGGCACCAAGGTAGAAACCTGGACAAGGCCAGCCTCAGGGCAGGTAGTTTAGTACTGACATTGTCAAAGTTTGATTCATCTAGGAATTGAGTCCCCATGAATGCAAGAGTGAAGAAGGAGCTATGAAAGTCAACTAAGCCTGCTCCTTTGTCTTTTCTTCATTTTTGATGCTTATTGGCCTTTTCCCCAGCAATACAAATTTCGGTCAGTCCCAAATCTGAATTGCATCACCTTTCTTATGCCACACACTACATCCTTACACTCTGTTCTCATGAGCTCTCACACCCAGTTGTTTGCCCAGTCCCTCTTACTCCGGTCAAACTTGCCTGCTCTTACTTCCTTTTCTCCTGTTATTACTTGTTGGCATTCACTGGACAGATTCTAAGTCTTAGACTAAGTGTCTTTTTGCTGCTGAGTGAATCTGAGGAAATACAAAGGGTCCTGATGCTATTGAAAATGCCTGCTTCCCTCCCCAGCAGGACAGCCAGAAAGGAGGTGAAGGAGGCCCAGATTAGCATATAAAAAGACACCAAACTGGAAACACCTCCTCACCAAAGCAAGAAGCAGAAAAGCTGTATGCTATGCAAAGGACCTATAAAAATTCCAGTCTAGACACTCCCTCTTTGGAAGTGCTCTTTTTACAAACTGTTCACTTCCTCCACTATCCACACACCTCTGCCCAGTTCCTTGTTCCAGAACACAAGAGCCTGGAAAACCCCACAAGAACCCGGCAGATTCTAATATTGGATGTAGCATCTTTGACAAGGCGGCTCCGCCCTGCTCTGCTTGGAGGGTTCCCTCCGTTTGAAAGTGCAGCTTTGCTCAGTCTCTTCATCAAGCTGAAAAATCCTTGTCATCTTATGTTCTGTTATTTTTCATAGTGTGCGTCTTTGCATGATGAAAAGCAAGGCTCTCTCTCTCTCTCTCTTTCACTCTCTCTGTCTCCTAAGACTAAAAATGACCCATCTAGTAACATTTTCCCTTTTTTTCCAAGTCAATCTTCTAAAATTTTAAAATAAATAAAAAAAAACCTTTTAAAATACTTACCATGTTTATCTGCTTATTTACTTGCTCATATTTCATAAGTTTCAAATACAATTTCTAAAGTCATAACTATTGTATGTAGTTCTCTGGAGAGACATAAATCTCAGAATAGGAAGGTCTAGACATAACAGTGCCCACCTCAATTGGGTTGACCTTAAAGTCTTTCTTTGAACATTCAGACCAACTGAACATCATCATGCCCCTAATTCTCTTTGGGAGATGTATAGAGAAAGATTTTTTCCCCCAAGTTTTATAATTGTTTTGCTTTGCTTTTGAGACAAGATTTCAAGCAGCCCAGAGTGGCCTGGAGATTGCCTTGGAGCAGAAAATTACTTTAACTTCTTTTTTTTTTAAACTGTCATTTTTAATAAATAAAATATAATAAAATGAAACACAAAAAAAAAAACCATCACATTGGAGTTGGGTAAGGAAAACCAACAGAAGAAGATCCCAAGAGAAGGCACAAGAATCAGAGACCCACTCATTCATACACTCAAGACACTCCCCTAAAACACTAACCTGAGAACGCTAATATATGTGCAGAGGGTCTGCTGCAGACTAATGTGGATCGTGTGCTCGCTGCTTCAGTCTCTGTGAGTTCATATGAGCCTTGCTTGGTTGATTTGGAGGGTTTTGCTCTCATCGTGTCCTCCGTCTCCTCTGTCTCTTACACTCTTTCCACTTCCTCTTCCACGGGGTTCCCTGAGCTCCGAGGAGAGGGATTTGATGGAGACATCCCATTTTGAGTTGAGTGTTCCAAGCTCTCTCTCTCTCTGTCTCTGTCTCTGTCTCTCTGTCTCTCTGTCTCTCTCTCTCTCTCTCTCTCTCTCTCTCTCTGTGTGTGTGTGTGTGTGTGCAGTGTCAAGCTGTAGGTTGCTGTATTTGTTCTCATTCTCTCAAGAGGAAGCCTCTCTGATGGTAGTTGAGTAAATTCTATGATCTATGAGATCAGCAGAATGCCATTAGGAGTCATTTTTTTCACTACCTTTTTTTTTTTAGACCAGTAAAATTTGGTTTCACCCTAGGTTTCTGGGCTATCTAGTCTCTGGTTCTTGGTCACCCAAGCAGTGTCAGGTAAGGGTTCCCTCAAACATTAGTTAGTTACTCTCACAAGCTTTGTGCCATGCTGCCCTAGCATATTTTGTAGGCAGCACAGCATTGTAGATTGAAAGTTCTGAGGCTGGGTATCTTAGTTAGGGTTCCTATTGCTGTGAAGAGACACCATGACCATCGCAACTCTTATAAAGGAAAACATTGAATTGAGGATGGCAACTCAGAAAGTTAGTCCATTATCATCATGGTGGGGAGCATGGCACCTGGGCATATGGTGGGGAACATGACAGCTGGGATTATGGCAGGCAGACATGGCACTGGAGAATGCTACATCTTGATCTAAAGGCAACATGAAGTGTTCTGTCTCCCTGGGCATGGCTTAAACATATGAGACCTCAAAGCCCATCCCCACAGTGGCACACTTCCTCCAACAAGGCTGTACGTACTGCCTAATAGTGCCACTCCCTTTGGGGGCCATTTTCTTTCCACCACAGTTGGTATATACATTTAAGTAGACTCCAGAATACCATTCTGTAGCAGGCACTAGAACAAAGGGGTGAAGGTTTTATATAGGCACCAGCTCAACCTCTCCATGTTCAGTGAGCTGCATGGGGGTTGTCTTTAGTGATGGGGTCTTGCTATCAGTTTGTAGAGAGCAACAAATTGCTTTGGCAATAGCCCAAGCTGTTTGGAGATTTCCAAGAGACTCCTTTGACCAACAGCTTAATTGGATGTAACCCAGTGTCAGTACTGGAAACTTCATTTGGTGACAAGAAATGAACAGTTGGGACTCTGTTTCCACCATTATTTGGTGACTTCATTATGGTCGCCTTCATATATTTTAGGAAGTTTCCACTGCACTAGGTTTCCATACCACTTCTCAAATGCTCCTCATTTCTAGTTGTCTCTCCCTGCATTTTCTTCCCCTCCCCACCTGATCCTCCTGTTCCAGTTTCCCCTTATCCCCAGGCCATCCTTAAAATCTATTTCCCTCCAGGAAGATCCATGTGTCCCTTAGTCCCTTCCTCTGTAACTAATCTTTCTGGGTCATAGCAGTTTATCATTTACTTATCAGCTAATATCAACATATAAGTGAATGCATACCATATTTATCTATTTATCCTTCTAGGTCTGGATTACCCCACTTAAAATGTTTTTATTCTAGGTTCCATCCATGTACCTGCAAATCAACTCAGCTACCAACTAGACATACATCCAGGGCTTTCAATTTGCCCTGCCCAGTATCTACCCCATCTTTGACCTTCTGGAGTTCATGAAAGGACTGGTCTTGAGGAACTATAGCCACAGAATCTCCATGACTCAGGACAGCAGCAGGATATCATAGAGGAGAGTCAGTGAGAGTGGTGATATGGGATTCCCCTCTGTATACCATTGGTTAATAATAAAGCTGTTTCAGCCAGTGGCTTAGCAGGTTAGGGAAAGGCAGAAATTCCAAGCAGATAGAAGAGGGGAGAGTGGGTGGAGTCAAGAAGAAGCCATGCATCTGCCTGCAGGAGATAGACACGCCAGAATCTTGCCAGTAAACTACAGCCATGTGGCAATACACAGATTAATAGAAATGGTTAATTTAAGATATAAGAGCTAGCTAGAAATATACTTAAGCTATTGGCCAAACAGTATTGCAAATAATACAGTTTCTGTGTGTTTATTGTGGGACCCTGGCAGGACATAAACCTGTGACAACAGACTGGTGCCCAATGAGGGGCATGAACCCATGACCCTGAGATTAAGAGTCTCATGCTCTATCAGTTAGCCAGAAATGGGCTTAAGTTATTGGCCAAACAGTAATGTAATTAACACAGATTTCTACCTGGTTATTTCGAGTCAGGGCAGTAGGGGAACGATTAAGCAATCTCCAACATCAGTGTACCCAGAGGCCAGAGTCCTTGAACCTGATCAACAACATATTATACAATGAATATTTGCAAGAAAAGCTGTCTGGGAAAAAGTGTATACTGCATGATACACAGCAGCGCCCAATGACGTTAAGACGAATGAAGAATGATAGAGAGGTGGGAAAAATGGAGTAGCCAAGACAGTTTTTTTGTTTGCTTTTGTGTGTTTGTTTTTTAATTAATATTCTTATTTGTAGTTTTGCATTTTTAATCTTATTTCTATTATTTCTTTTTTAGTTTTCTTTTGGGAGGACAATACTACAAAGGTGAAGGGCAGATACAGAGAGACTGGGAAATGAATGGGATTGGGGTACATGATGTTAAAAGTAAAAAAAAAATTCAATAAAAAATTATGTTAAAAAAAAGAATTTTGATGTCACTCAGATTTGTTCACTGTTGTTAAATTTATAAAAACAAATTGAAAATTTTTATTTGCATATTATGGTGTGTGTGTGTAAATTTATGGTGTGTGTGTGTGTGTGTGAGTGAGTGTTGGCACATTCATACAATGGCACTGAAGTCAAAGGAAGGCTTTGAGGAGTCAGTTCTTGCCTCCCACTTCTTTTTCCACCTCCTGCCCTGCTTTGGAAGTGCTGCCTGGCTAGCAACTGTCTTTTGTTTGTTTTTGTTTCTTTTGTGTGGGTTCCAAGGACGACCCACAGTCATCAAGCCTGTGTAGTGAGTGTTTTTACCTATTGAACAACCTTGCCAGCCCTACAAAACCAAACTGTAAACATCTAGAAAATGTCCAGGATAGCAGAACTTCTTCCTAAGGCATTTGAAAGGCTCTCAGACTGAAGCCTGGACACCCACACTTGAGAGTTTCCCTGCTAGATAACAGGAATTGTTCCTGTCTGCTCTGTACAATAGGATGCAGTCGTCTAGGTCAGGAAGCCAGCACTGGCACGGGTGCTGGCACAGGACTCGTTTATGTACTTCTAGACTACATAGAATTCTACTAAGAGTTGTCCAGCTGTTCAGACAATAATTTTATTTAAAGGGTCCTGGCCAGAACCACCATGACAGGTGGTCTTCAGTTTGGAAGCATTCCTCATCTCCTTCTTGACTTTAACAACCTTGACTGTTCTGTAGATGTTGGTCATTTTTTTTAGCTTTCCTTCTGATGGTTCTGCTTGGACTAGATTTCATTAATGTCAGGATATGCACTTCTTGGTGAGAGGGTCAGGAAAGACACAGAATAACTTCCTCAGTGTGTTGCAATGATTTTCAATGTGTGGTGCTTCTTCGTCTATTCTTTTAAATTTTTCATGATCATTGCACTAAAAAAGCATCTTGTGTGACAACATGGGATTGGGCACACTGTATTTAATGCAGTATGGTAATGATTGCTATTTGATTGGACTCCTTAGATCATCGAAGCTAATGCAGTTATTGATACGGTGGCATCTAAGCCAATACCGTAGCTTGTGTTTTCTATTTAATATGTTTCTTCTTTGTTTCTTTCTTTTTCTGAATTTTTGTTTTCTGTCAAGGTTTATTTCATTCCCCCCCCCCTCTCTCTCTCTCTCTGTGTGTGTGTGTGTGTTCATGAGTGCGGATCCCACAAAGTCAGAGGCATCAGATCTCCCTGGAGATGGAGTTACAGGTAACTAATTGTGAGCCACTTATGTGGGCTCTGGGAAACAAATGCAGGTCCTCTTCAAAAATAATACCCATCCTTAACTGCTGAGCCATCTCTCCAGCTCAATTTTTTTTTCTGAATTGGATAACTACTATCTTAGTTAGGGTTTTTATTGCTGCTACAAAACACTATGACAAAAAAGCAAGTTGGAGAGGAAAAGGTTTATTAGGTTTACACTTCAGCATTAATGTTCATCACTGAAGAGTCAGGATAGGAACTCAAACAGGGCAGGATCCTGGAGACAGGAGCAGATGCAGAATCTATGGAGAAGTGTTGCTTACTGGCTTACTTCCCTTAACTTGCTCAGCCCACTTTACTCTAGAACCCAGGACTACCAGCCCAGGAATGACATCACCACCAAGGGCTATGCCCTCCCCCATTGGTCACTAATCGAGAAAATGCTTTGTAGCTGAGTCTCATGGAGGTATTTCCTCAACTGAGGCACCCTCCTCTTTGATGACTCTAGCTTGTGTCAAGTTGACACAAAACCAGCCAGTACAACCGACCCCATCAGCCTGGGCCTTCAAATATCACTGAATCTGCACATTCACCAATGACCTTTACTGGCCTCTCACAGCACCAAGACTCAGCTGCGCTCCATGACCCCTTCATGCCTTTCTGGTGACTGAGTAACAGAGGTGACCTGGGTGACTCTTACATGTTACCAAGTCCACCTGCCAGCATGAGGTACAACCCTGGTCACCTCTGGAAAACACCTTCTCTATGCTCTCAGAAAACACTTTCTGAAAGATTTCACCTCCGTGATGCTGGTCCCTTCTTAGTCACTGCTAAGTTCTTAGCTCCAGCTAACCAGCATGAAACATCTCAGCAAAGCAAAACTTTGCTTTATTAGTTCTGATATCTTGCTACTCACAGTTGATTCTTCAGCCCCAGTTAACCACAACCACGGGATCTTAATTCAAAACAACAAATGACCCTGTTAGCATCTCTAAACTTCCCTCTGAAATTTCACAAGCCAGAGCTCCATCTCCTGCACTGCTCTTAACATTCTTATCTTCCAAGTTCCCAAAGAACTCTTAACACTCAATGACTCTTCTAGACCAAAATTACAAAGTCCTTCCATAATCCTCCCAAAAACAAGGTCAGTTCTGTCACACAAAGACCCTACTTCTGGTACCAAAATCTGTATACATAAATTTTTTGGCACAACTTACAGGCTGAAGTTCAACAATGGCTAGTCGTGAATGGTAAGTCCAAAGATCTAGTAGCTGCTCAGTTCCACGAGGGTGGGTTTCTCAGCTGATCTGTTGGGATCCGGAAGAAGGAATGGATGTGCTAACTAGGCAAGGGCAAGCAGGACAACAAGCCCTTCCTTCTTTCATTGTCTTTATATAGGCTTCCACCAGAAAATGTGGTCCAGAGTAAAGGTGTGCTTTCCAGCCTCAAGGTCTAGATTAAACAAATGTGTCATCCAGTCTCAAGATTCGGATCGAAGTCATGTTGTCTTCTTGTCTTAAGATCAGGAGCACAAGTGTACCCTCCATTTCTGGAGTATAGTTCATTCCAGAAATAGATAAGTAGTTGATAACCAAGAACAACCATCACAGCTAAATTTTAGTGTCCCATCTCAATTCCACTATTGGATTCTTAACTATGTATATTTTTAATATTTTAATATATAGTTCATAATATGCATCTTTATCTAGTCACCATATGCTTTTATTAAATTGCTTAAATAATGTATTCCATAAAGAATATAGTATTAGCCGGGCGGTGGTGGCGCATGCCTTTAATCCCAGCACTCGGGAGGCAGAGGCAGGTGGATCTCTGTGAGTTCGAGACCAGCCTGGTCTACAGAGCTACTTCCAGGACAGGCTCCAAGGCCACAGAGAAACCCTGTCTCGAAAAACAAAACAAAAAAAAAAGAATATAGTATTATTCAATGTCATCATACCTATATGAATATAAGAATATTACTACTATAAATGTATATCTCTCTCTACCTTGTACTCTTATTGCTGTATATATATCACATATTTATACATAAATGTATATTGCAGATAGACTGCTACATTGTCACTAATTTTTCTTTAGGTAATATAATATTTTTCATCAAGCAAAAAATAAGCAAAGATGAAATAATAAAAGAAGCATTTGGGGAAAGGTGAAGAACTTCTAGAAATAGATAGTAATGAAAAATGGTTAGACATTAGAAGTGTATCTAACTACCTCAAATATACACTAAAATGGTGAAGCGGCAAATTTTTCTGTAATTAATATAATTTACCACTGTAAGATTTTTTTCTATTTCCCTTTAGATCACTACCTAACATCATTTTTCTTCAACTTGAGGAACAATGTTTGATATTTCTTAGAGTTAAATCTCCTGGCAGGAACTGGGCAGATGACTCATGGATTAAGAGCACATCCTGTTTTTGCTGAGTACCAGAGTTTGGCTCCCAGCACTCATGTCAGGCAGATCACAATTTCCTGTCACTGAAGCGCAGGAAATTTGATGACTTCTGGCCTCGGCAGCCATCTTCACACTCACACTGTCATAACACATACACATGAATAAAAATAAATGAATTGTAATATGCAATTTTCTCCACTTATTCTTTTTCTAGGAAGTCTTTCCTTGCCTACAGTCCTAGTTAGCTTTAATAAAAGCATAGAGTCATCTAAGAGGAAAGCTTAACTGAAGAATTGCCTAGCTTAGATTAATCTTTGGGACATTATCTTGATTGTAAATTGAAATAGGAGGGTCTAGCCCACTATGGGCAGCACCATTCTCTTGGGAGGTGGTCCTGTTCTGTCTAAAAAGAACCCAGCTATGTGCCCGAGAAAGCCAGCAAATAGTGGTCTCCATGGTTTCTGCTTCAAGTTCCTGACCTGGCTTCTGTCAAAGATGTACTCTAACCTGTAAACTGGAATAGACCCTTTCCACTTCTGAGTTGTTTTTTGTTGTAGGGAGAGGGCCCACTTGTTCATCCCGGTTGCACAGCTAGCTTAGCCCCAAAATAACCACACAGAAATTGTATTCATTAAAACACTGCTTGGCTCATTAGCTCTAACTTCTTATTGGCTAACTCTTACATATTAGTTTAACCCATTTCTATTAATCTGTATATCGTCACATGGCAGTGGCTTACCAGATACAATTCTAACCGGTGTCTGTCTCAGGCGAAAGATCCATGGCTTCTTTCCGACTTTGCCTTCTTCCTCCCAGCATTCAGTTCTGTTTTCCCTGCCTACCTAAGTTCTGCCCTATCAAAAGGCGAAGGCAGTTTCTTTATTCATTAATCAATGAAAGCAACACATAAACAGAAGGCCCTCCTACACCAGTTTTTATGTCAGAGTGCTTTGGCTCAGCAATAAAAATAAAAGAAACTAGGAAGCCTGCTATTTAAAAAATATCTGATATAGAATTAGCAGTTATTGTTTTAGCATTTTCATAACTTTTTGACTTTTATAGAGTTTTTTGTTTCTTTCTTGTTTTTCAGAATCTATGATAGTTATTTTATACCTTTTATCCTCTCTAGTTAGTCAAGAAGATTGTTCAAGTATCATTCAGTGAAAACTATAAATTTAAATAGTTTATAACTAAAATATTCCTTATGAGCTAACCTTTGACAGACGTGTTATGTAGAGCCAATTTTTAGTTGCTAAATAGTTCAGACTGTTCTATACATTATGCTTATTTTTAACTTCTGCATATTTTGGTCAGGGTATATACTCAGCAACTCCACAATTTGCTGAAACTTGTTTAGACATGCTTTAGTGAACAGTTCATCTCTAATATCCTATGTGCACTTAAAAACTGCATATTCTGCAGTTGCTAAGAGCAGTCTATCGGTCTAGTTGAACTCTAACATCAATGAAAGAAACTGATTCAAAATAAAACTAAGACACAGAACATTTACCTCTGGTCTCCATATTTATATACACACCCACAGAGAGATGTGGACCTGGACACACACACACACACACACACACAAACACACACGGCTTTTCTGTATAGGAAGGATATAAGTGGGCCTTTTAGTTTAATTCAGGCTAAAATATGTCTTTTGATAAGATAAAGTCAGTTTGGTGGATAATTATATTTGGTATAAATAGATTACTTTCACGTATTAAGAGAGAGTGATTCTTGATCTGATTATAGTATTTGCTATTTGTATTTTGCACTAGAATCATCCACATTTTACTCCTTCTTCCGTTTTTGCTTGCATTTCCACTTTACTACTTCAAGGTTTGAACTCCTCAGTTGTCTTTGTAAGTATGTATCTTTTAACAGTGTTTCAGTGCCTGTTGAAAGAAGGACAATATGTATCATGAATTGCCATAATTTCAACAAAAATATCTTTATAACTCATCAAATAAATAAAAGTTCTTTGAAAAATAAGCCTTCTAACCCACTGTCCTTTTGATATTCTTGTTCTATTTGTTAGTTTTATGGTTAATTTTATTTATTTGATATGTATGAATGTTTTTCTCTGAATGTACATAAGTGTACCATGTGTATGCAGTGCTTGAGGGGGCCAGAAGATAGCACTGAACCCCTTGGAACTGAAGTTATAAGGCACTGTGTGGGTCCTGGGAGCAAAACAGATCCTCTACAAAAGCAGCAGGTGTTCGTAATCACTGACACATCTCTCCAGCCCATATTTCTTACTTATATATTTGTTCAATCACATACTTTATTTTTTGCTTTTGTTATAGAGCTTTTAAGGAAATTAGCTGAATATAATTTAAATTTCTTCAATGCTACCTACACGTTGGTGAAAAGAATGGAGTTTAGGATCTCTGTTTAGATTCTCATGTTTCAAAATTCTATGGTTTACACATCGTGTCAGTTCAGAAGCAATTGCACTTCTCTGTCTGTGTTTTTGTTTCTAGTCCATTTTGGTGCAAATTTTGTTCTTGAGAAGTCAAATCTAGATTTGGAAATATTTTATTTCTATTTCTTCAAATATCTAGTATGTTTTGTCTAAAAGAAAAAACTGTGTTTTATGCTCTTTTGTCCTGCTTAACATTGCTACTTCTTGTCCAGAATTCACAGTTATTATTGTCTTAATGTCATCCACCCATTGGTCCCTGCCTCAGTCTTGAGCCTTCTCATCCACTTTAACCAGGTTGAATGATTGCTTTCTCTCAATTGTTGATGAAGGCTGCTCATTGGTTTTCTAGCCACCGATACAAGAAATAATTACACAGAAACTATACTAATTACAACACTGTTTGGCAGCCTATTTGCTTAGGCTTCTTATTAACTCACTCTTACATCTTAAATTAACTCCTTCCTATTATTTAATATCTTACCACAAGACTTGTAGTTTACCAGTAAGGTTCCAAAGCATCTGCTTCCTTTGGCAGTTACATGGCGTCTCCCTGAATCTGCCTTCTTTTTTCCTCTCTCTCTACTTGGTATTCCTGACTTGCTCTACTATGTGCTACCATAGGCCCAAAGCAAATTCTTTATTAATCAATGGTAACAAAGCATATTTACAGCATACAGAGAGCAATCCCACATCACTCTTCTTTTCTGTCTAAATAAAAAGGAAGGTTTTAACTTTAACATAGCAAGATTACATACAACAAAACAGTATCAAGCAAGAATTATAGTTACAATATTTGGTTCATTTATATCTGTCAAGGAAAATACTCTATCATTTATCCTATCTTTGTGAGTCTAAAGTTTTTTATCTAATTTATTTTTTATAATTATAACTATCTTTTTAAAACTCCATTAAAGACTCCAGAGTAAACTTTAAGTTTACTTTAAAGTTTACTGTAAGTTTTCTTTAAGTAAACAGAAAGCCTATTGTAAGCAACTTCCAAAACTCTAGAACTGACAGAGACTTCTGGCTGCCTGGACAGTCACCCAAAGTTCTTTTGTAACATTGGGGCATCCATCTTCAGCCTATAGGCCCATAGTATCCAGCATAATATCCCATGAAGCAGGAAATTTTAAAGCAGTTCTGCCTATATTGGCAATTTGTCAGCCACTTTCTTCTGTGTCCTACAGAATGTCTGGCAGACTCTTTCATGAAGCAGGAAAGGATTGCCTCAATTTCTTTAGGCAAGTTCAGCAGTAGTTTTTTTGTGGCTTCTGCATGCCCAGTTTATATACCATACCAACAAGCAGTCCAGACAAGAGCAGTTTCTTGCTCAAATGGCTAGCCCTGTCACATTAAAGGCAAATTCCATAATGAGTTTTTTCAATGCCCATCATCATCTCTAAAGTAATTGGTGCTGCCAGAAGCAGACATGTCTCACTGTTAAGAAAAGTCTAAGTTCTTAAAACATTTTAAATACCATATTCCGTATGTCTTTGAAAGATTTGAAGAATACTTATCCAGCTGAAATGTATCTCTGTACCTTGAGAAAACCTAACTAACAAGACTACATTATAGATGACTATTAATCTGTATTTCTTAATGATGCATTAAATTTTTAAATGAGCTACACAAACACAATACCTAAAAAGCAGAAATAAATATATTTATATGTATGTATATATATAACAAAATTGACCTTACATTTGTATCAATAAACCAAGATCCATATCAATGCAATGT
The DNA here is from genome assembly GCA_025134845.1 of Neodon shergylaensis. Taxonomy (NCBI): domain Eukaryota; kingdom Metazoa; phylum Chordata; class Mammalia; order Rodentia; family Cricetidae; genus Neodon; species Neodon shergylaensis. Next base: position 18,562,622 of record JABTXL010012406.1, read on the forward strand.
ATTCATCCCTATATCATATCCCCCTTTAAATGAAAACAAACATTTATAAGTATTCATTTAGGGAATCTGGGCATTGTTCTCTAGACTACATTTTACTGATTAGGGGTGCTGTTAATCAGGTCTTTTATGGGATATCCTGTGTGGTAGCAGTAGGTCCACCTCAGTCAGCAGTCCTGAAGCTGTCATGGATGTTGGGCCATGTGGGCCATTACTTCAGTGGGTCTTGTTTGATCAAACCATATTAGCCAGTAAGGAATCCACAGCTTTCTATCTTCTGTGGAAGCAAAAACAGAGCCTCTTTTCCAAAGCAACATATTCTTAGACCCAAATTTTGAAGTCAAGATACCATATATATAGCTTAGCAGCTTGTACAATGAAATGTCTCTCTGTATTTAGCTCATTCACAGTCAAAAATTCAAAGAAAACACAATAATATACATAATCCAGACTCTCTATATATTCCATCTTTATGTGGCTATTTTTACTCTATTACTCTATTACTTCTTTTTACAAATTTAATATTTATTTTATTATCTTTGCTGCTTTAATCCGTGACTGTACTCTTTTATATTACAACTGTCTATACTCTTTTTTAATCCCACATCACTTAGTGTCTTAGTGTATTTTCCTGTCTTATGCCTTGGTCTTCTAGGGAAGGCACCATTGTCCACTGACCACCTGGTAAAGCACACCTTTGAACACTCAACTCAAGCTATGCATACACTTTTACTTGACTTCTGCTTCATCACTTGCCTTTCAGATGGCAAAATCTCTCTGTTTCTATAAGATTCTACCTTGCCCTATCTATTATATGGTCTTTGTTCTATTAACTGTTAAAAGTATGAGTTTATCTGCTTTTCATAAGTGTTTTCAGATCTTAAAACACACATCTTTCCCTTTCTTAATCCATATGTCTACAACAGTATCTGCACAGGAAGATACTGAATTAAACATGGCTATTGACTGCATGATTGACGGAAAGAACATAAAACTTTATATTAAGCAATAGTGGGTGATTTTAAGATAACAGCTATTATATTTTAATAGGAAGGAATATCTTAAACTGTGAACATTAACTTGTCATGAAAATGTTCAGACTACATTGAAGAGATAAAGTAAAATTGACAAAAGTTTCTACTTGAGGCCGGGTGGTGGTGGCACACGCCTTTAATCCCAGCACTCGGGAGGCAGAGGCAGGTGGATGTCTGGGAGTTCAAGGCCAGCCTGGTCTACAAGAGCTAGTTCCAGGACAGGCCCCAAAGCTACAGAGAAACCCTGTCTTGAAAAACCAAAAAAAAAAAAAGTTTCTACTTGAGTTTTCTGACTATAAATTGGATATTTTGTACACTCTTTTTTATTAACTGTCTTAGAAAATATAGACGAGTGAGCAATGTGTCGGTGTGAGATTCTTGTATCTTTGACTATGTAGAAGGAACGAGAGTGAGAAAGTTCAAAGGAAAGATCATCATCTAAAAACAGATGTAAAGCAACGAATGGACTCAATCATGTCAAGAATTAATCAAGGGTAAGAATTTTCATTTCTAAAAAATTTAAGACCAAAACAGAGATGGAGGAAAAATGTCTTTTAGAAAAAAAAACCATCAGCGCCTTAATGAGGAACAATTTTAACCAATTAAAGTATAGACTAATTGCTATGGTGAGTTTTGGAGAAGAATGAAGCTAATGAGTTTCTGAATGCCAGCTACAATTTTTGAGTGCTCTTAATTTGCAATCTTTTTATTTAGTGAAGAAAGCCTTGGAGACTCGTTTTAAATGTATTCAAACTACATTTTAGTTTTTCCAGCTGTATTTTGTAAAGGAATTCTACTTTACTATAATATCCCACCAGATTTTTGGAAGTAAAATCTTTGAAAATCTCCTCTTGGAGTGTCAAATCGTATGCTCAGTCTGAGTCTAAAAATAACTGCCCAATGATATACAGGATAAGCATCTGGCCTTATATACTAATCCTACAATCTAGAGGGAAATAGTTGACAGATTACTTGACCTGGGGAACCATTCAGATAACTCTGCTAGGTGCAATGGTCCTGCAATTTTTTTTATCCAATTTTTATTCTTATCAATTTTCACTGAAGGAAACTTTGAGGGAGATGCCTAAGGATTTTGAATTCACTCTAGTCCAACTGTCTGTTTCAGTTAGATAGAAAGTAATCCTTGTCTATTCCACATTCTCATGAGCATGTGATGGGAGAGAAGAATGGCAATTTATCTTTTTCTGCTGGCTCTCCTAGATATTAATTGCAATAGATATAAATATAGAACAGTGATCCATACATTAAATCTGCTTCAGCTTCAGTCTTTACCTGAAGATCAATAGATTGAAAGCAGACAAACTATAAACACGTATAAATAATTGGTGCTCATCCTCATGGTAGAAGGCTGTGCTTTTCCTTTTGCCAGTATCGATGTTTACAGAAAAAGCAGCGAAATGACTACAAAGTCAATTGCACCAGTCACATAAGCCCGATCACATGCAGGAGAGAAGTAATGAGCTAATTTTTCTCATTTCCTCTTTGTATTCCTAACCAGTATTTGTTTTTCTTTTTCTTTTTTAGCACTAAGGTAATATCTAATAATGGGGTAGGGGGAATGCACCAAAATAAAAACATGAAACAAAACAAAACAAAAAGGCATCAAACCCAGAGTGACTCCTTGTGTCTGCCTTGCAGATTCACACTGCCAATTATTTCCAGCCTGGAAAAAAAGAAGACTGCCAACTCTGACGTGTACAGTCATTTCCCCTCCATTGTCAGGGCGGCAGACAACATGAAAACAAACAAGAAGACTATGTATTTGCAATGTTTTTGTGTTCAGTTAATGGGCTGCTAGTCTAACATTTGCTAAATGAACTGTTGTAAGAAAGTCTCTGCCTTGTGACATCAATCTCCCTGTCTTGAGTAGACCAGATCTAACAGGAGTCACCACCGGTTTCTTGCATGATGTGCCCTGGATGAATTTAAGAGCTTTGACCTTTGCAGTCTAACTCAGGGGCATTGATCTTTGAAATATTTTTTACTCCAGATAAACATGCATACGCTAATGAGTTCGATATAATTAGCTGAGCTCCAGAGGTCATTACATTTAACACATTTGTGTAGATAATGATGCATATCACCTTTTATTATAAACTCTGTATAGTGGGTGCCCACTACAGATACTGACATACTTTTTCTCCATCAGTATTTGAGGAGACTTTGCAAACTTTGAGAAAAATTGTACCCCTCCTCAGTAGTCATTGGTTATCAGAGAGCTAGGACACTAATGCCTCTGAGATTCTTCAGCATAGCAGCCCAGCAGACAATGTGCAATCAAGATTTTTTTATATAAGCATTTGTAGAATGTTTAAAGTCATACCATTTATCTGGATAATAATTTTATCGTATTTACAAACAAGGACTTAAAGTTTTTTGTTTTTTGTTTTTTGTTTTTTTTGAAGACAAACCTCTTCCTTTGACATGAGAAAAAGCAGGCCTTGAGAGATTAAATGACCTGCCCAAGGTCAAACTTTGAGTTTGCAAAGTACCAGACTAGAAAGACTTCCATAATGAGATGTGCTCATGGGCACTGAGTCCCACTGCGGGGTCAGGATAGTCTCCTTGTCTTTAGCATTCTTCGTTTTCCCTGCTGTTTGTGTTTATAGAAATGGCCTTTGATGGAATATTTTCTCATGCGCTCTCTGAAATATAACCTTTTATTTTCAAACGTCAAGGTTTCTTTTTTGACTTCCTATTGCAGACTTAAAGGTTTTGTGCATTATAGAAAAAAATAACTTAAATTTGGGGCATGTACTTGAAAAATTTTTAAAGCTTCTCAGTGTATAGATGATTTGCAAGTTTATTTGCCATTCCAGATGTTCATTCATTAGAGCTTTAGTTACTACTCACAATGTCAGAAGTTTACATATATTAATACACTTGTTTCTAGGCTGTTGTTTTTTAATGCTTTGGATCATAGAGGTTCAAACCTTTAATCCCAGCACTCGGGAGGCATAGGCAGGTGGATCTCTGTGAATTCAAGGCCAGCCTGGTCTACAGAGCTAGTTCCAGGACAGCAAGGGTTGTTTCAAAAGAAACCTTATCTTGAAAAGTAAAAATAAAATAAAATAAAAAAGCTTTGGTATTAACTGGGAAATACAAGACTGAGAACATAGTAGGCAGAATAGAATTTTTAATTCTATTCATATTTCTTCAAATGTTTTTGTAAACAGTTTAAGAGAAAAGATCCAAAATGCATTATTTCTGAAAAGTAAATCAAGATCATTAGCTTCATCAAGATACACACACAGTTCTCACGTGTGTGTGTGTGCACTCTTATTATTTTGAATAATTAGCAAACACTGTTTTATTTTGGAAAAGAATGTTTTGTTGACTACGGAAGACTGTTACCTCTTGTGTCTCAAGACACTAAGCAAATGTTCGAGAAAGTTAGTTGAGAGTGTTGCTTAGGACTTCTTCATTGCTACAAAGTATAAAATCTGTTATTGTCTACAATTTACTAAGAGTCCCGAATGAGTCTACGAAAAAGTCTCTACAACAAAAAGCTGCTCAGCTAACAAATAAATGAACTGACATCACCATATAATCCAATTTACTTGGCATTGGGTGAAGAGTAAGGTGGGGGTTATACCCACATACCCACATGTGCGCAACTAGACTAGAGTTCAGATCCCGAGAGCCATGCATAGGGGCTTGCTTCAAAGCAAACAACCGCGACTCCTTCCCTTTCCCAGCTATTGCTCAGTGACAGTAGCTTCTTTGCACCGGGCGTAGCTTTGTGCCTAGATCTCCAGCCTCGCAGTTCTAACGATGCTTTTTATCACGGTCACAAAGCATTTAATTGCACAGAGCAATTTAGAAAACAGTTCAGGTCAAGACAGATCATAATCTAAGACAGATAGCACTGACACGGAAGCGGGGAGGCTGCACCACCAACAAAATAATAAGCAATGAATAATTACAGAGATAAAACTTCAGACTCTTGCCATGTTTTTGTTCAGGATAAATGGGTTCTAGACAAGTCCCCTTTAATTGCTAAATGCTTTATAGGGTCACGAGGCACTGTGATTTTCTCACTGTGCTTTCATTACCAGAGAATCATGACTTCCCACTGCTGCGTGGTGAAATAATGGGTTTGGGGAGGCTATTGCAAAATAAATGAGTTGATGCAAAACATTCGAACAAATAAGGTTGCTTTTTTCTTTTAATTTCATTTTATTTTATTCTTTCTTTCTTTTTTTTTTTTTGAGACAAGTCTCACTTTACAGTGAACTTTGAACTCATTGTGCAGTCCAGGCTAGCGTGGAATTTATGGTCTCCTGCCTCTCCCTCTCAAGTACTAGGACCACTCCACTGTCCACTGCTCTAATTGCTGTCTTTAACCACAAAAAATATTTACCTATGCTCTTTTTATACACCCTGCTGTTGGAAAAGTCATCCTGCATAGAGATCTGAACTAGCGTACTGATACACACGCAGCTGGAAAGTTCTCGGAGTAAGATCTTACTTCATGATCTTGCACTGATTTCTAAAAATCAGAAACATGCCTCGAAAAACGTGAAGGGAGGTATAAGACATAATTTCTTAGGGTGTTTTCTAGGGATGAAAAAGAAAATGCCACTGAACATCGTGTTCACTGTAGGTCAACAGGAAATGATACTGATATAGATGTGTCTCTTTAAAGCTGAAAGAAATTCTAGTTCAAAATTCAATCTGCTTCTTATGTTTCCACTTGACGCTTCTTTCACTGTGCTCCTCGCCCTTTCCCACATTTCATATTAGAAAATCGGTACAGCCTCTAAAACGTCATTAACAAGAACAAATCCAGTACCCATTGATTTCTTCTCAGAAGCTGCTCTAGCCCATCAGACAACTTCGTTTCATTCCTAAAGATAATCTAGCCGCAAAAAAAACTCAATAGGACACAGACAAATAACTAGAAAAGGCAATCTGTTGGGTTTCGGGATGTCTGAGGCACGGAATGGATCCAGAACAATGAAGTCTAAACATCCCCTTGTAAATAGGAAGCCAAATCCACATACTGTGGGGTTAATACATTGAGAATCAACCACAAAGTGAGTCATTCCTCTCCCCGTAAAGACCCTGCATCCAGAGGATGCATGATCATAGCCACCAGCATGTGCTCACAGGGTACCTTCTTACTCTTGAGCAGAAAAAAAAAAAAAGGTAAGACACTCTGTTGGCAGTGGCAGGGACAGAGCTGTCCCTCAAGCCCTATGCAATGCCTAGGAAAACTGCACCCCTCTCTTTGTCAATTACATCAAGGACACATATGGTAGATAATCACCAAGTAACTTTTCCTCCTCTTTATAATAAGGATGGCTATCACTGACAGACTTGGACAGTTGATGAAAAATAGTAGAACAAAAAAATGAATAAATAAAGGACTGTTTGTAGGGAGCTAACTAAGTCTTGAATAAATGTGTGCTGTTAACATGGGCACAGGCATGTCAAGAACCAACGCCTCAGCGCCACGGGAAGAGCAAAACCTCCCTTGGGTAAGTTCGGAGTGTTAACAAAGCCTTCCTTGGGTGCAAAGACAAATGCTGACCATGTATGCAGAGGATGTCCACTGTAGCTTTCTCCTCCAGGAGGTTTATGCCCATATAGACTGATCCCCCTACCAAGATTAGCTAAATCTGCCTCCTTGATAATCTGTGTGTAATAACCCTGCCTCCTCATTCAGCTCTATAAAATAACCACATTCAGTTCTATGTAATAATAACCCTGCCTCCCCATACAGCTCTGTGTAATAATAACCTCGCCTCTATGTTCAATTGCATCTTAAAAACACGTTGCTTCTCTGGGGTTGCAGCAGCTTCCCCATCAGACAGCTCAACCCACCTGACCCCAGCTTTTCTATGCATGTGTTTATGTCTGCCCTCTTTTCCATTCCTTTGCCAGCCCAGTCCAGTGAATCCCTGGAGCTGTGTAGAATGAGGCACTATATTATGAAGGGAAAAACAACCACAGTACTGATGACATTAAGGTAGAAGCTTAGGTTTGACATTTCCTCCTGCGACATCAGGTCTCTCGTGTTTTTGGGAAGTTCTTTTGGCACATTCCTAACAAACTTCATTTCAGGTCCATGCAAAGAACCGTTTGAGCCATTTTCACATATTTGTCTATCACTGTGAGATCTGGCTAATGAAGAGAGGTGCTTCTAAAACCTGAAAAAGCAAAGGAAATGCAATTGTTATCTAATGTGAGGAATATACATTTGAATAAAATGTGTCAATATGAAAACTGATATAAACACACACAGAGAGAGACTAAGAAAGACAGAGGCAGACAGAGGCAGAATCTCAAACAGCCCAGGCTGATCTAGAATTACTGTAGCCAAGTGTTCTAATGACATTTGTTTCTCTGACAAAATACAATGACAAAAGTCACCTTAGGAAGAAATAGTTTATTTTCTCAATTCCAGGCTGTAGTCCATCTGAGCAGGGAGGTCAAGGCAGCATCCTGAAACAGTTGGATCACATCACACTCACAGGCCAGATCAGAGCGAAACAAATGCATGAATGTTGCTTGCATGTGCTCAGCTCTGTTTCTCTACTCTTTTCACAGTCCAGGACACCCTGCCTGGTGGATTGGGTTTTACACATCACTTAGCTGAATTAAGACAGCTTCCCACAGACACACCCATGGGCCAACCAGTGTCCACAACCCCTCACGGAGACTATTTCCTCAGGTTGCAGCAAGTTTACAATGAAACTAATGATCGTACCAAGGATGACAACGAACCCTTGATCTTCTAGCTTCTACCTCCAAAACCCTGACATCGTGCCTCTGATAGATATTTGAAAGCCTGTCCACCCTCGTGGTAAACACTTCAAGTTCATTCCGATGTTACTAATAAGAAAACTGTGATTGTAAAAGAAAATGTCCTAAAATAAGGGTTGTAACAGCTGCTAAGTTTTGTTCGAATTGTAATTTGTTTGCTTCAGTGCAGCACAGGATATCCTAAAACTATCCAGACTGTGCAAAAGAGCATAGGAATATAATATCCCCAATATGTCAAAATAACGTTTTAAAAAAGAAATACCAAGCCAGGCGGTGGTGGCGCACGCCTTTAATCCCAGCACTCGGGAGGCAGAGGCAGGTGGATCTCTGTGAGTTCGAGGCCAGCCTGGTCTACAAGAGCTAGTTCCAGGACAGGAACCAAAAAGCTACGGAGAAACCCTGTCTCGAAAAAAAAAAAAAAAAAAAAGAAATACCTAACAAGGTGCTAGCCATATTGTGTATTTGTTAAGGGATTCAAATACATAATACTGCAACATTTTGTATTACAAAGGACCTGAAGTTTGTTTATGAGAGGACCATAGCTTTGTGAGCAGGTATGAAATGGTGGAAGATACTGTGAAACCAACGAGGAGTTGTATCACTTCGTGTGGATACGTGAGAGCCCTTGACTAACCTTGTGATGGGTGAGTTCAAGCTTTGTATAGTCCTACAAAGCCAAGTTCAGAGGTATGAAGTTTTTATGCATTCACCTACCTTGTTTAGACAGTGAAATATTGTTCACTAAATGCAAATTTCCCTTATAATAATCTCATTCCTGGTATACCAATTACATAGGAGCAAATTCACACTTTAAAAGACAAATCATTCCAGCAGACTAACTGTATAATGTTGGCTAATTCAAAATGAAATTTCTATGCACAAAATAAGACAAGAAAATCATTTATCTCGTGTTCAGTTGTCTGACGAAACATAACCTCAATATTAATTGATTAAATGAAAATATAGTGACAGTGGACATGTTCATAAACCACTGGTAATCAAACTTTAGAATGATAAAAGCTGACTGAAGGCTTTGTTAAAACTCAGATTGGTCCCTACTCTGCCCCCGTTTGTAAATACGTGTTTACAAAAGGTATTGATTGCTGATGTTGCTGATATAGGCTCAGAGTCCACTAACTGCCAGGATTTGAATCTGAAATGCGCACTGTAGGGTCATAATTTGGGGTGCATTGTCTTCAGCTGGTGACCATGTTTGACCTGGAAGTTGTGGAATCTTTAGGCGATGGAGGCTTACTGGAGGAAGTGTGTACTAGGGGATAGACCTCAAGGTTTTCTATCATGACCTTGCTTCCTGTCTTCTATCTGCTTCCTGGTTATAGATACAATGTGACTGACTACCTCAACATTTCTGTCAACACACCTACCCCACCATGATGGACTCTATCCCTCCTTAAACCACGATTGTCAGGTTTTTGATGCAGCAACAAGTAAAATAATTAGTAGACTAGAAGGAGATAGTGAACACACATTTAATCCCAGCTGGACAGAGGCAGAGGCCGATGGATCTCTGAGTTTGAGGCCTGCCTGGTCTGCAGAATGAGTTCCAGGACCATCAGGGTTACACAGGGAAATTCTGTTTCAAAGAAACAAAAGCAACAACAAAAAAAAAAATAGAAAAAAGAGAACCAGAAAAAAAAGGAAAATAATTAATATACTATTTCAGAAATTGTTTTATGACATCAGGTTACAGTATAATACAAAGAAGAGACTGTTTTCACGATGCTTGCACAAAAAGAAGGGACATTCTCATCTAAAATAGGTGTTAAGAATCTTCCTCCAGATTTGTTGTTTTAAAAATCTTTTTATAAACTTCAATATTGAAAAAAACCTGCAAATAAAAAAAGGCACACACCAAAATTAACCAGACCTATAGTCTATACACCTCAATGAATTTGAATGCAGTTAGAAAAGAAAGACAGAAATCACACTGGATTTTATATTTTCACTATCAAATATATTTTATGCACTTACCATCAAAAACTAAAATTCAGTGACAGAAACAGTTAGCATTATATCCCCCTTCATAACTCAAATCCATAACTGCAATCCTGGTGTGGGAGGTCCTTCTATCTATGTATTGCTTTTATTGATTAATGAATAAATCACTGCTTGGCCCATTAGCTCTAGCTTCTTATTGGCTAACTCTTACATATTAATTTAATCCATTTCTATTAATCTGTGTATCACCACGTGGCTGTGGCTTACTGGCTAAAGTTCTGGCATCTGTCTCCAGCGGGGCTACATGGCTTCTCCCTGACCACCTACCTAAGTTCTGCCCTATTAGGCCAAGCCAGTTTCTTTATTAATTAACCAGTAAAAAAACACATAGACAGAAGGACCTCCCACACCATTTCCCCTTTTCTGCTTAAACAAAAAGGAAGGCTTTAACTTTAACATAGTAAAATTACATATAACAAAAAAGGTATCAAGCAAGAGTAACAGTTACAACATTTATATCTAGTTTATCTTTTATCATAACTAAGGAAAACTATAACTATAAATTCTGCAACTCCATCAATGACTCCAGAAGGACATAATATTACCTAAGTAAACAATAAGTTCATTGTAAGAAACTTCCAAAACTCTAGAATTGACAGAGGCTTCTTGCTGCCTGGACAGTCACCCAAAGTTCTTCTGTACTATTGGAGCATCCATCTTCACCCTACAGGTCCATAGTATCCAGCAGACTTTTCCATGAAGCAGGAAATTTCAAAGATGGTTCCACCTATTTTGGCAGTTTGTCAGTCACTTTCTCAGAATGTCTTGCAGACTCTTTTATGAAGCTGGAACCCTGAAGGATCATCTTACCTTAAGCAAGTTCAGCAGTCATTTCTCTGTGGCTCCTGCATGTCCAGTTCATCATGCAGCCCCAGGCAAGAGCAGTTCCTTGCCCAAATGGCTAAGAAACTTCAGATGGAGCCTCCTCAATGCCCATCTTCCTCTTGAAGTAGCTTGTGCTGCCAGGATCAGATGTGTCTTATTGTCATGAAAAGTTATATTTTTAAAAACATTTTAAATGCCATATTCTGTAGTCTTTGAAAGGTTTGAAGAATGCCTATCTAACTAAAATATATTTCTGTATATCTAGAAAACCTAACTAGCATGATTAGAAGCTTGATTATTATAGATGATTATCTATTAACTTATATTTCTTAATTATACATTACATTTTTAAATGAGCTGCACAATCACAATACCTTAATCAAGAGCAGAAATATATATGCACAGTATAACAAAATTGACCTTAATTTTGTATCAATAAAGCAAGATCCATACCAATGTAAGGTATCCATCTCTATAGCATATTCCCCTTTAAATGTAACAAACATTTATAAACAAATATTTGGGAATTTGGGAGTAGTTCTTCTCCAAGTTGATTCCTGCTGTTTATTGGGCAAAGTATTTTGGGGAGAGGGATGTTTACAGCGACCTTGCAATTGGTCTTTGTCCATCAAACCATATTAGTCTGGAATGATTTTACAGCTACTCATCTTCTGTGGAAACAAAAGAAGAACCTCTTTCCAAAGCAACATATCCTTAGACTCAAAATCTGAAGTCAAGATACCTTTAAAGTATATATGTTGGTTTCTTAGCTCCTTCGTGGTCAAAATATTCAAAGAAAACACAAAAATATACATAATCCAGACTCTCTTTGTATATTCCATCTTTATGTGGCTTATTTTTCTTTTCTCCTTTTAATCTGTGACTGTCTGTACTCTGTCTCTTTAAAGCTTTTACCTTTTTTTTAAAACCATTTACAGGACATGAACCCTCAGAGCTGAGTGTGTGAGTTGTGAATAAGTCATCAGACAACGAGGCCAAAGGACAGCCACATGGTGGGTTGAGACTCATTCACCAACACTCTCTCGGAATATTTCTGCAAAGCTGTTGAAATTGCAGACCAATTTCCTCCTGCTTGCCAAACAGTAATAATCTCAAACCACTGAGTCTAAAAAGAAAAAGGCCCCTTCCCAGTCTTTGCATATACTGTTCCTGCTGTCTTTCACACAGTAAAACCTTCAGTGCATGAATTGCCATCCATCAAAAATAACATACATTCCTAGCTCTATACTTACAAGGTGTATGCTAATAAATAGGTGGCCAGCACTTTGTTTTGTTTTGTTTTTCTGGTTGTTTTAACCTTATTTTACCACCCGCAATGTTCTTTTCTAAAAGCCTAGCCTGGGTTCACTTAAGAAAATTGTAGAATATTCTGAAAAGCCAAATGTGTTGCGTAACTGTTTTGTGATTTTTGTGAATTTGTTTCTACCACCGTTGCCTCAGTGTTCAAATTGCACATACTGGGGGATTATTCAGAACATATGTTGTAAGAAAATTGTCCTCATGGGAAATTCATTTATATGTATTTATTTATAGTAAATTCTTAAAATTCCATTTGCCCATAATAAGAGAGGTATTAAAATGTCATACTTAACATATAGAGGTGCTACATTAAAATTTTTTATGTTTTTTATTAATTTGTTTTGCGACTGTGGGTATGCATTCACACAGCCATGGACAGGCCACTGTGCACAAAGGGATGTCAGAGGGCAGTTTGAGGCAAGTTGTTCTTTCATCCTACCATCCAAGTCATCTGGCTTACCTCTGAGCCGTCATCTCTCCTGCCCTGGAGTCTGTTGCTTTCATGGCTGTTGGATGGCTTCTGTTCCACCATTAGCATCCATCTGATCTTGAACAGTAATTCCATACCCCTAAGCAAGAAAGTAAAGAAGGATCCTCAAGTACTGCACTGACTTTTGCCTGTTTGTTTGTGTTTTTAGAGAAAAGGTTTCTGTGTGTAGCTATGGCTATCCTGGAACTGGCTCTGTAGACTAGGGTGACCTCAAACTCAGAGACCCACCTTCCTCTGCTTCCCAAGTGCTGGGATTAATGGTCAGCACCAGCTTGTTTTGGTTTTCTTGAGATAGTACCTCACTATGTAGCCCAAGCTGGACTTAAAGTCAAAATAATGATACATCTTGCCTAACAAATACTAGGATTCCAAGTGTGCACCATTACACCAAGTCTATTAAAACATGATCTAAGTTTTAAAGTTTTGAGGGTGTTTCAGAATCTGTGGATATTCAAAATTCAAATATCGCCTCTGTGACTTACACTGATGTGACTTTTACAATTTATTCTTAGCCCAAATCACGATTCTTCCCCCCGCAACCGCGTGTGTGTGCATGCGTGCATCCGTGTGTGCGTGTGTGTGTGTGTGTGTGTGTGTGTAGCGTGCACTAGAAAGAGAGAGAGAGAGCCTGAGTGTGAAGGTCAAACTCTTAGAAGTCAGTTCTCTCCTTCTACCATGTGGGTCCTGTGAATTACAACCACTTCATCTGGCTTAGTAGTCAGCACCTTTATCTGGTGGGCCATCTCTATGGCTCTATCCTCATATATTCTAACACTGCTCACATATATTCTAGCACAGCCCACAGGGTTGGTCAGAGTCTACTTTCCCAGTACAAGACACAGCTAGGAGAAGCTCTGTGTACAATGGCAGCTAATCCAGAACACTGTCGTGGATACCTCAAGATGCACATCCGCTCCCTTGGTAGCTTTTTGCCTGAACTACCTGAATATTTAGCTAAAGGCTTTCTTTGCCTTGTATGCAGAATGGGAAACAAACAGAAGCATTCCTTGCCTTAACCTCTAGCACCATGTGCCCTCATTACCACCACAATAGACAACTAAACACGTCATGGGAAGGTTCCACCACAGTACATGCCTGCTGCTTCTAGACAGAACTTAGACTAGCAGTGATTTACAGGAAAACAAAAGCATAAAACCACGTCTCAACACTGTCCTCTGCCAAAGCAGGTTTTACTGGTACAGTCACAATCTTCCTTCTAAAGAGGAGTACTGACTTCCTCCCCAGGCATTGCCCCTGGGGGAACTGGGATGGTTTCCCACCACCATCGTCTCCCGAGAGGACATGTGTCATTGGTATATATTAGGAGGTTTGGAAAGATATTAATTTACCAAAATAAACTTTTAAAATGAAAATGTATGATAACACCTTTAATATAGGCCAGTGGTGACGTGTTAGCTTTGCTGTGTGTTATTTTCCTATTACTATTCCAGAGGGGGAAGAACTATCAGGGACTATCTGCAGAGTAGAGTAGGAAAAAGACATCGAAAATAGAACAGCCTGAGTGGAGAGAGAGAGAGAGAGAGAGAGAGAGAGAGAGAGAGAGAGAGAGAGAACAAAAAAGCAGTTACAATGGAGGAATCCCAAGCCCTCTTGGCTTTAGGAGAGGAAAGAGTTACGTCATCCTGTATAATCTAGTTCACACAGGAGCTTCTCCTGTAGTCCTGAGAGAAACAGTGAACTCCTCCAAGCAAATTAAAATGCACCAAGGATCTGCTTTGAGCATGTGCGTGGCACAGGCTTTTAAGTCCAACACTCAGGAAGCAGAGACAGGTAGATCTCTGTGAGTTAGAGACATAGCCAGCCACAGTTACCCAGTAAGACACTCTCTCCAAACAACTAAAACCCGACGTGCTTAGATGCTGCCAAAAAAAATCGCAGAAATGTTTTGTCCCTGTGACCTCTGTAGTCCGGCCTTCACTGCGTTGGACACATTCCCAGTGGTTTGCATGCATGCCTGCAATATGTCCACTGTCCTACCAAGCTCTCCTGTCACACTCTGGCTAGAAATTTAGCTTCTGTGGTCTCAGCTTGGGTTATCCATGAGCTTTCCCCTTAGGATAGCCACCCTTCTTCTTTGAGCTTCCTGTGCTGTTCTTCACCAACATTTAGAAATGTAGCTATGGATCTAACCCTGCTTTTTGTCTCAAAGGAATCCCCAGGGGGCCGAGCCTTGTCTTATTGATTGAAACATTTCAATGTCTAACTCACTACTTCACATACATGAGGTACTGAATTATTTTATGAAAGAGTAGGTGAATACTGCAAGATAGTTCTAGCCGGATCATTGTTCTTTTGCCTCTCAATTATTTGGGAGGTTTGTCTCCCTCTGTAAATAGCTTCGTAGTCTATTTCCTGTATTTATACAATTATAATAACTCTAGGAACATAACAATGGTATGGGCATTAAGTAAACGGTGCTTCTGCTTTATCTACATCAGAAAGGGGTGGGGGGTAGATGGGTGATCAAGCCCCTCAGGTATTAACAGAAACTCCCCCATGAGAATTTTTGAGTGGCAGTTTCTTGTAATCAGAGACACAATTTAATGAGAAAGTGCACATAGACCTCTAAGGTATCATTTGGATTCCTATTTTGTGAACAGTTTAGGAGCTAAAACTTCCACGGGTTATCTTTATTCAAGCCTTTTGAATGCTGTGGTGCCTCCTTTCTGTCCACAGGAACCGCTGTGATTGTTGTAAGAGGAAGGCTTCCACTACAGTGGCCAGCATTTTCCTAACGCCAGTACCTCCCACACCACCACCACCACCACGTCTCTAAAGAAGAAAAGAGAAGAAACCAGCTGGGAGAGAAACAGAAAGCCAAATATTGAGTTGCTTTAAGACAGAAGTTAAAAAGAAATCTGACAGGCATTTGTGTTGTCTTGTTATTCCACTTTAAAAAAAAATAGAGAATAAAAACATCCCTGAAAGTTTCCAGTTGAAGGCATATTTATACCACTCAGGGAAAAAAGGCAGGTGGATCTCTGTAAGTTCAAAGCCAGCCTGGTCTTCAGAGTGAGTTCTAAGACAGCCAAGGCTACATAAGTTAATCATGTGTCCAAAAAAAAAGGTTGTATTTATACATAAACAGTCACCATAAACTTAAGGAAGCTTTTGGTGAGCATTCCACTAGTAATCATATAAACAGAAATTAATCATTTATTTCTAAATGTGTTCAAATTATCATTCAGTATGCAAGACAAAATTGAGACAGATTTTTAAAACTTTTGTGCACAAAATTGTGACAGTTTATTTTGCATTTGAAGTATTTGCTTTGTTTTTAGTATTTCTCTGTGGAACTGACTATATTTTTATTTGATAAGCTTCATTCCTTTCTCTGCTCACAGACTTGCAACAGAGTGTCTTAATACAAAAACCAAAATTATGAAACGACATACAAGGTCATTATTTCTGTTGGCAGCCCCTCTATAGCTTGGCGGGACCTGCCATTACTTCCCAGGTAGTTGCAGATGGGAATGGGTGGGAATGGGTGGAGTTAAGCAGGTATTTTTGGACAGAACACTTCAGTTAGCCTTGAAGAAGTTTCTTCCGACAGGGCAAGCAGTCAGCTTCCTGCTACTGACAGGGCAGCCTTCAATATTAGCAAACCCAACCTCCTGTTGCTCAGCAACTGCTTTCAAATACAAAAGTCAAACTCATACCAATGTGTAGCCAGACTTTTCTGTCCCGTCAACCAGTTCCCAAATAACAACACAGAAAGTTAATACTAATTATAAATGCTCGAGCAATAGTTTAGGCCTGTATTTACCTAACCCTTATGGTTTAAATTAACCAATCTCTGCTAATCTATGGGCTGCCCCAAGGCTTGTTTACCTCATGTACGCTTCCTGTCCTGCTTGCTCTGGGTCTCAAGGTGTTTCCTCTGACTCCACCCTTCTTCTTCCCAGCATTCTCTCTACCCTGTAAATTCTGCCTAGCCATCAGCTTTTTATTAACAGTGACAGCAACATGTCTTCACAGTGTACAGAGATTATTCCACAGCACCAATGCAATTTCAGGAAAGAGAAAAAAGAAACAAAAGGAGGTAGGGAGGAAGAAGGGAAGGAGGAGAGAAAAGGGCAGGGAGGGCAAGAGAGTATTCCAATTATGAAGTTATATGGTTATAATAGGATATAAACTTGTCTTTTATTTCAGCAGGTAAAAGTGAATGCCTAACCACACTGGAAGATACATGGAATTGCCAGGTGCTTAGACTACATGAAATTAATGAAATCTGATTAATGACAGGGGGTGGTAATGACAACTCATTTTTATGTAACCATGGAGAGATAAAAGGGTTGAGGTATGTGTTACCAATAACAAAAGATGATGTTAGAAAATTTTAGTAAGTGGAAAAATGCTTCCACCCTCTTCAGAAAGTGACAAATGTCCGCATTCTTGTCCCTAGAATCTGTGAATACATTACAGCACAGAGTGAAGAAAAACTGGGGCTGCACAGATCGAATTGAGACAGCTAACCTTAAAATAGGGTTGTTATCCTGAATTGTCTGGGTGGGCTTCATGTAATCATGGGGTAATTAAAAGTAAAAGAGGGATCCAAGGAGAAACAGATGTGGAGGCAGAAGCCATACCAGTGACATAAGAATGTGAGGCAGACAGATGAAGTAGGAGGCCATAAAATAAGAAGTTCTGGAAACCTCTAGAAGCTGAGAAAGACAAAGAGGCCTCCACATCCTCTGTGTTTCCAGGAGGGAAGGCTCTTGTTGATGTCATAGTTTTAGCCAGAGACACCCACACCAGAAACTTAACCTAAGGGGCCATAAGAGAATGACTGTTTGTTGTATCAATCAAGAAGGTTGTGATAATTTGCTACCTGGCTAGAGAAAATTAATATAGCTAGCAAGCAGGCAGCCTTACTCATTAGATGAAGAGTCAGGAAGGATGACAAGTGACAGTTTCCATGGTGAGAAAAGGATGTAGCATGGGACCCTAACAAACTAGGCTGAACCTCCAACAGGTAGTCAAAGTCAAAAGAATTCCTTTTATTTTGGCCCAGAAAGACACTGTGACGCATGGTCTTTCTGGAAACCTGAAAATCTGCCCAGGGATATGTTAGGTTTTTAACATTAGAACTTAAAATCTGGGATGGAGAGATGGCTCAGTAGGTAAAAGTGCTTCCTGTGTTAGCATAAAAACCTAAGTTCAGACCCTTAGCAGTTAGGTAGAAAGCCCATAACCCTAGCATTCAGAGGTAAGTGGAAGAGGGATTGAAAGAGGAATATTACTGGAGCTTGCTGACTCGCAGCATGATAAACTAATGTCCTCCTCTGGTCTACACACACACACACACACACATCCCACACAAACTATAGTCAATAATTGTAGTATGTGATGCTATGCCTGATGCACTATGGCCCAGTTCGCAAGTCAGGCAAGGGACTGGAGCTTGAAACACACACAGACACTGGTAATGCCCAGAATGCCCAGAATGCCCGCCCCCTTATTGTGGTCCAGGGCAGCTTATATAGGGTCTACTAAATGGCCACGCCCTAACTCTCAGCTGCAAGCCCACCAGAAACCACTCCCCTGCCATCTGGAACTCCAGAGGGTCTCTTGCTCAGAGCAGCTGCAAGCATAGGAAAACAAATTGTTTACAGCAGCAGGCAAAGGGTCACAGGAAATTCAGGGCCTGGGGGTTCACAGTCCCCAACAATAGTATGAGAGTGCTCTTTTGTTTCCTGGCCACCCAGACCTGACATAATCACACAGAAACTATATTAATTACAACAATGCTTGGCCAATAGCTAGGCTTCTTATGAACTAACTCTTTTTTTTAATTATTTTTTATTGAGAAAAGGAAAAAAAAAGTTTCCGCCTCCTCCTAGCCTCCCATTTCCCTCCCCCTCCTCCCACCCTTCTCCCTGTCCCCCCACTCCTCTCCCCCTCCCTCTCCAGTCCAAAGAGCAGTCAGGGTTCCCTGCCCTGTGGAAAGTCCAAGGTCCTACCCCCTCCGTCCATGTCTAGGAAGGTGAACATCCAAACTGGCTAGGCTCCCACAAAGCCAGAACATAAAGTAGGATCCAAACCCCATGCCATTGTCCTTGGCTTCTCATCAGCCCTCATTGTTCGCCATGTTCAGAGAGTCCGGTTTAATCCCATGCTTTTTCAGTTCCAGTCCAGGTGGCCTTGGTGAGCTCCCAAGAGATCAGCCCCACTGTCTCAGTGGGTGGGTGCACCCCTCGTGGTCCTGACTTCCTTGCTCATGTTCTCCCTCCTTCCGTTCCTCGTTGGGACCTTGGGAGCTCAGTCCAGTGCTCCAGTGTGGGTCTCTGTCTCTATCTCAGAGACCCACTAACTCTTACATCTTAAATTAACCCATTTCTATTATTCTGTGTATCTCCACGAGGCTGTGGCCTGCCAATAAGGCTCTGGTGCCTCGCAGCTCACATCTTTGTCCTTCAGCATGATCTCATCTACTCTGCCTACTCTCTCTCTACATCTCTGTTCAGAATTTCAACCTGGCTTTACTCTGTTAAGCCATTGGCCAAAAGCAGTTTCTTTATAACCAATGGCAATAAATCATATTCACAGCATACCCAGGGGAATGCCACATCAAATAATTAATTTCTGATCACTGCATCTGATGAATGACTGTTTTGAAAACCATTACCATTATGTAACTATGCTCCAGTGGTCCTTTCCCTATCCTCTGCTGGGTCCAAAAACACCTTCCTGCACTGTGCCATGCTTTGACTTTCAACACCTGACTGTTACCTTCTGGCTGTGCCTTTGCTCCTTTCACAACCTGTCTCCTGATCGCACTGTGCCAACCCTCATGGTACCCTTACACCCATATCTTTCCATTTTTCCTCTCCCATCTTTTGCAGTTGTAGATTTCGTTTTTATATATGTCAGATCCCTCCCCAAACACACTGCATAACTTTGAAACTGCCAATCCTGTTCTAGAAGTATTTACACCATAAGAAAGATTCTAACTTATTTTTTATGAAACAAGGTTGACTGGCCCTGAATTTTCTATGTAGCAGAAGATGGACTTGAACTCCTGATCCTCCTGTAGTCACCTTCACTAAGGACCTCTACGACCATGCCCAAAACTTCTTACGTATGTATCCACATTGCTTTCATTTCTGGTCTCTTCTTTCTTCCATGGTGTCTTTTAACAGCTTCATTTTGGCTGTTTTGACAAATAATTTTCTGGCTCTAGAATTCTGAGTTTCACCTATTTGCCCCTCCTGTAACACACAGTTCTAAAGGTCAGAACCATTGCCTGCTACAAAAGGGTCTCTCACCAGTGCTGAGAGAGGAACTAATTATAAACAATTAGGAGGCAGTCTGTTTACGTTTCCAATAGGAAATCACACAATATTTTTATTGTTTGTATTACATAGCTCAGAATTGTTTGGGGGCTCTTTTGACTTTTATTTTTTGAAACAAAGTCTCATCAGGCCCACTGTAGAGCAGGTGTGATCTTTGAATTCCTGAGCCTCTGGCCCCAGTGCTGGGATTACAGGTGTATACCACTCCCACCTTTTTATCTTTTTCTTCCTTCTATTTAACCTGTGAATTTATAATTTTTGAAACAGCTTCGTGAAGGAGACTCCAACACAGAAGGGGCTCCCTCCCAGATCCAGGATTAGGCAAAAATCACACCCACACACTTGTGTTCACAGAGAGATCCTTTACTAAGCAGGGAAGAAAAGTAAAGTGGTTGCTTTCTGACTCAGGCAGAAAAACAGCAGCAAGCGACCTTGCAGGTGTCTGTTAAGAAGAGAAAAAGGGGAGATCTGTGTTAGAATGGACTAGGGTGCAGCGGTAAAGGAGATAGAGGATGAGGGAGAAGGGGAAGGGGAAAAGGGAAAGGGGGCAGGGATATTTGTCCCAGAGGGACAAAGGACTGTCTTTAGATAGACAGGAGACAGATGTGGTTCATAGGCTATTATTGGCAGTTTATAAAGGTAAAGGAGGAAACCCCGTGTTAGGGTGAGGTATTTAATCCTAATTGGGCATGTTAATCAGGTGAGCCAAAAAGGGGCTTCTGATAGCTGGACTTCAGTAGTCAGCCTCAGGAGGAAGAAGTGGCCAAATAAGGAATAAACTTTGGTGGCTAGCTTTAGTAATGTAATTCAACAGTTTTTAGCATGGTGGAGGGAATGGGGGAGAAGGGCAGGGCCTGCCAGAGCCACAGTGTCTCTTCACTTTGGTCGTTATTTCTTCAAGTATTGTTTTTCTGCTTTGTGTCCTATGGAAACGTCAATGGCATGTATACTTTCACATTTTCCTGAAAATAGCTGGTATACTTTTAATTTTCTGTCCTCTGTCTGTGTATGTGCTCATGCACGTGGTACCTGTGCAATCACATAGAAGCCATAGGTGGACCTCTAGTGTCTTTCTCAATTGCTACCCACCATGGTTGCTTTGTTTGGGTGTTTGATTTGGGTTTTTGTTTGTTTCTTTGTTTTTGAGACAGGGCTTCTCTGGATGTCCTGTCATTCACTCTGTAGACCAGGCTGGCCTCAAACACACAGAGACCTTTCTGCCTCTGCCTCCCGAGTGCTGGGATTAAAGGCATGGGCCATCACTCCCTGACTTCTTTTATGTCTTATAAAATATGCTTTCGTTATCTTCTTGCACCTAGTAGTTGCTCTTGTAGAAGCTATTGTCAGTTTGGCTTTAGATTTCTTATTGTTGTTATGGTCTGGTAACATGCATACAGTGTAAATTTGACTACCTTTCTCCTTTTCTTTGTCGTGTGTGTGTGTGTGTGTGTGTGTGCGTGCGTGCGTGCGTGTATATATATGCTTTCAAATATCAGCCTTTCATTCAGGTCCTGTTTGCCAGGTTATTTTTTGGGGGGGATTGATGATCTGTAGGAACAGTTGGTGAGGCTGTGCTCCTCAGCTGTGATATTGTACTATTCTGAGAGATCTTCTGCCCTACAGTCGGATCCCCCACTCTGCTGTTTCACATTAGAACTGTCTGTGCAAGTTCTTAAAATCATAAAGCAAGTGCACCCATGTATTGATTAAATGGGCATGTGCTCAAGTGAAAGTGAGGTACTGAAAAGTTTTTATGCCCCAATAAGCGCAATAATCCAAACCATACCAAATCAAACCAAATTAGAAAAGTCCCAGGCTTAATGGATATTAACACTCCTGGATGGCCTTCCAGCCCCCCAGGGATGGAGACAAAGAAGACCAGAGAAACCAAACATTTGTTCTGGGGTGGGGGCAGTTTAAATACCCTGTGGAAGTGGTCCCGAGCATCTCTGGGAAGGGGTCATCATTTGGCGGACTTTCTCAGAGGTGGAATCTGGCTGAGGCAACTCCCAGGGGAGGGGCCTGGGATGGAACTTTCCACCCAAACATCCCAGACCCTTTGGATATAAGGATGCCAGGGGCTGGGGTGAAGCCTTAACCCAAACTTTCCAGACTCTTTGGGTATAAGGATGTTTGGGGCTGAGGTAACACTTTTAACCAACAGATACCAGTGGGGTTTCTTGCTTCTTTTGTTCATAGTTTTTTGATCTTTTAAAGTAGCCAGGTGGTTCCAAGGTGTGTGCACTGGGATCTAATTCTCCAGGTATAGTGGGTTTCCTGTTCAGTAATGAGCAAATGCCATTGTGTCAAAGAAATCTACACACCGGGCGGGGGGGGGGGCACCTCTTACTCCCCCACCCACTCACTCACACGCACTCCTGAACTTGAAGATAATCCGCATTTTCTACCTTTAATAACCCTGGACATAATAACCATCATTAGGAGAAGCACCTTAGACAGTCTAGGTTGCCGAGATAATCAGTTCAAAATCTCCAAGCTATATTCTAAACTAAATCGGAAGCTGTTAGGGAGGGAGGGACCCAGTATTTTCATATCTTGCAATATGTAGATATTTCCACTGTGCAACATGATTGAGTACCACTGTCCCAGTCATTTGGATAATGAGGGGTGATGACTCAACTCCCTGTGGTCACATTGACCCCACCTGTTTCTCTTATATCCCCAGAAGGAAAGAATAGATTTACTGCCTGGCATTGACTCCTGAGAATACTGTACTGAAGGTTCTGAGTGGGGCTTGGGAGTTGTGGGGATCCAGAAATGGCACTGTTTATGCCAAGATAACAGAGGCCAGTGGGGAAGGAACATGTTAGAGATGTGTCCTGTGTACTTCACCTTCTGAGCACTCTGTCGTTATATTCTATTCCAGCTGGAACTGCCTTCATACAGACATACAGACATGCATGCACACACACACACAAACACACACACAATTGCTTGCACATAATAGTTTAACATATTATGAGAAGATAACTCATTGGGAATGCCCTAGGGTTTTGCCATGTCTTCATTTCCCTGTTTTCCTATCTAGGAAGCTAAAAGTTCCAACAACCCTGGTTCTGCAGTTTCTTGGTTTAAACTACCATTAAAATTGGTGCATACTAAAATCATTCTAAAGTTAAGTGAAACTTTGCATATTATAAAAAAGCAGAGGTTTTAGGTTCAAATGAAATTTTCTTCTTGGGGTATTTATGGGGCATTTAAAAGTCATACAAGATTTTGGACAGTGTGTTATATACAAGTGCACTGCATACTGAGACATCACTCATTCCTGGCTCCTGTTCCATCCCTTGTGATATAAGACATTGTGCCAAAATGTGAGTTTTCTTACAATCCCTGACAAATTTGATGCTCATCCTAAAAGTCAGTGAAAAATGCCAAAGGCTTTTAAAAACTGGAAACGTAAGATTTAATCAAACAGTATCAAATATAGCTGGGTGTTACAGTTAGGTTTCTGTTGCTGTGATAAAACACCATGACCAAAAGCAACTTGGGAAAGAAGGGTTTACTTAATCTTACAGGTTATATTCCAGCCTCAAAGGAAGTCAGGGCAGGAACTCCAGCGCAGGACAAGACTTTGAAGCAGAAATCATGGAGGAATGCTGTTTACTTCTTGCTGCTTGCTTCTGCTCTGGTAGCCTTCTTATGCAACCTAGAGCCAGCTGCCCAGAGGAGGCACTGCCCCACGATGATAGAGTCACCTCCTCTCAATTAGCAATCCAGAAAATTTTCCCACAGACATAATCATAGGCCAACCTGATGAAAACAGTTCCCCAACTGAAGTTCCTACTTTTCAGGTGTGTCAAGCTGACAACCAAGATTAGCCATTTCACTGGGGACCAGCTCCCTAAGGGAGGTATCTTAGCAAAAGCATAGTATTACCAACGTTTAGTCAAGAACATGGTAAAGAGTTGACAGGAAAGAACATGCTTGCTGGTTAATGTTATGGAATAATCTTTTTGCACACTGTGAAGATATGTCTTTGCCAAGGTGCCTTCTGATTGGTTTAATAAAGGACTAAATGGCCAATAGCTAGGCAGGTAGAGGTTAGGTGGGAAAAAAGATAGAAAAAAAACTGAAGAACTACATCCCTTCCCTCCTGTTGAATGGACCTTAGCCCTGCTAGGTATCACCAAAATGTCTTGCTATGTTTGTCATTGTGATGTTTCATGGGTATTGTGGCTGGGTAGGATTATTTAATTGTTTCCCTCCCTTGACAGCTTGCATAGTATTTTCTGGTAGCACAAACACCAGTGTAGTGATATTTCATTTGTATTTTAATAAATAAAGTTTGCCTGAAGATCAGAGAGTAAAACAACCACACTGGTCAGCCTTACAGACCAGGCAGTGGTGGCACACACCTTTAATCCCAGTAGCTGCACATACCAGTCTTGAATCATAAGTGCCTTTTTTCGTCCAGACCATTTGGTTCTCTTTGAAATCTATGGCCTCTTTTTTCATTGTTGTTGCATACATACATGTATAGGTATACACATGAATATTCCTAAATACATAAACACAACCTTCTTTGTCTATATCATACCACTTAGCTTAGGCTTGTTACTAACAAGCTTTTTCAACTTAAATTAATCCATACTTCTTATCTACACTCTACTACGTGCTGGTACCTTTTTCCAGCACAGCATGATCTTTTTCTGCTTTCTCTGTGTCTGGTTGGTGACTCTACCCTTCTTCTTCCCCACAATATAGGGGAATTTGAGGAGATTTTAATTCATCCATCATGTATTTGTTATAAATGGAGACTTGCCATGAACTCCATGAAATTATCAATAGCAGGATAAATGTTGACAAAATGAATAGTTCTCCTAGGACAAGAGAAGAGGGAAGAAATGACTAAAATATTAAAATTTAATGATTTCAAGGACTAAGGTAATAGACAAAATATAGAAATGGAAGATAATTAGAACAAAGGAGAATACAGCTTAGAGAATATAAAAGCAAACAGGAACACAGTGTCTTCTTCCAATAATAATGGCAGTGATGTTTTTAATAACCTACTGACAACAGAGCTTGAGAAATTTTAAAATGCCCTTCTACTCCCTTCTCCTCTCAGACACTTTGTGCTTTGTGTCTCTTCATACCAGCAGCTGAGCTTATTCCCATCAGGAGTAAGTAACATTTCAGCAGATAAGATTTTCTGGGCAGGGGGGATGGTATTGTATTGGTTATTTGTGGATATTATCACAAGCATACACGTGTATACATGCACACACATCGAAAATTCTGATTGTCATCTGCAGTGTTTCATATGACATGTTGTAAAATGATTATTTTATAAACACAAATTAATTAAACATCACACAGCTACCATTACTATATAAAAGACATACTACACAGCAAGCCTACAATCCTGAGATTAAAAAACAAGTTTGATGCTAATTTAATAGTAGTATGTGACCTCTAAATATCTATTCTCATTTATACCTCGGGCAAAACCACTCTCAACCTTTCAATTTCATGTTTGTTTAGAAATAAACTGCAAAAAAACATAATTATCTAACTGTTTTCATTAAGTTATTAGACAAAGATTTAGTTAGGAATCTATTCCTCTATTATTTTAAAATACTACTTTCAAATACTATTCAGATTGGAGGGGTCTAATACTGTGTCAACTTGTATTTTTCCAGGCCACTTTCTGCGTTCTTCTGACTCCTGCTTCCTGGGCACTGTTTATTTTCTCTTCTTGATGCAATGTGCCGTCCCCTAATTATTTCTGTGCCCAGCCTGTCAGCTTTGTTCGGTTTTCTTTCTCCATTCCCTCAGACTACTACAAGTCTAGATCACAGAAGCTTCGCTCTCTCGGTATGAAAGGATTCTAGTGTCTCTAAGCAATACTGCAAGCTGACACTGGCTCGTAATGAGCCAAGGCCAAAGTGGAAAAAAAAAAAAGGAAGGGCCAGACAAAAAGGCCAAACTGTAATAAGTTAACTTATTGAGTAGAAATTTGAAATTTCTATTCTGTGGTCTGTCTTATAGTTAGTTGATGATTCTCCACTTTGGTCTTGCTCACAAATTTGTTTTATTTAATGTTATGTGTGTGTTTCGCCTGCACCACGTGCATGTATAAAGCCCTCTGTTAGGTCTCAAGAACCTACACAAATAGCTGAGGTGCCTATTTAGCATATCAAAGCTGACTCTGGCCTCTGGGTTCTCCTTGTATCCCTCAATCTCTACCTGTGACAGCTGGCATAGGAGGTTCCTACCCTAAACTTCTCCAGGCCAGGGGCTAAACTGCTCTTTCCCAACTGCCCTTCCGGGTATAATCCAGCCATTGTGGCTGCCTGGTCTTTTTGGTCTACTATTTTGGCCAGTCTCTTGGCCCCTCTTGGTTAGCAGTTTCTCTCCCTTTTCCTTTCCCCCTCCCCCCTCTCCTCACAAAGCCCAGGTTCATGTTCACTCTGGACTCTCTCAGATGTCCCTGCCTTTGACTATGTCCCCCTTTTACCTACAATAAACTTTCTCCTCCACCATGTCCTTTCCTTTTTACCCTTGAAGGTCAGAAGAGGGCATTGGATCCCCTGGAATCAGAGTTTTGGGCACTTATGAGCTATCAAGCAGGTGCTGGGAGCTGGAGAGACGGCTCAGTGGTTAGGATCACTGATTGCTCTTCCAGAAGTCCTTAGTTCAATTCCCAGCAACCATAATGGCTTACAACCACCTGTAATGAGATGTGGTGCCATTTTCTGGCCTGCAAGGACACATGCAAGCAGAACACTGGCTACATAATAAATAAATAAATCTTAAAAAGAAAAAGAAAAAAATAAGGTCCTGGAACTGAGGCCAGGTCCTCATCAAAAGCCTCCAATCCCGGGGGAGGGGGAGTGTGGGAGAAATTTAAAGTTAAGGCATTGAAAAGGTGATAATACATTTATTTTCCTTGTTCAGCGTTTCATTTTGTATTATTATGTAACAATAAATACTGTAGTATTATTTGCTGGCTTCAGCAACTGGATGTTGGAGAAGTGTCCTCTATGATCCACTAAAGGCCGTGGACATGTCTTCCACACCTACCCTAACATCCCCACAGCCAGCCCAAGCCTTTGCCCCTACAGCACTTTAGAAATGTAACCTTTAACAAACTCTTCTTGACTCAGAGGAATGCCACATAGCCAGAGACACTGTGCCATTTTCCTAAGGCCTCGGCTGTAAATACACCCAACAGCACCGCCAGGCTCCCGACAACAGAGGAGGAGTTTGTCACAGTTTCAGAGGGCTACAAAGCAACATCACACTTTGGGAGGACCACGCTTTCTCTGTAGGCTGTTACACAAAGTGTTTTCTTGGCATCTTCTATATTCTGGTGATAAGTAGCAATCCTTAGGATTCCACAGCTTGTGGCAAAGGGACCACCTCCCACCCCTGCCTTCCTCCTAATGTAATTTCTTCCTGTCTGTCTACATATCTGTGTGTCTGAGTAGTGTCTTCTGGAGGTCCAGAACTGGTAGACTGTAAGAAGTATGAAATCAGTCTATTATCTCAAATACTATAAAATTTGTGTTTGGGACAAGGAATTCAAATCTTTTGATCTCCTCCACTTTACTTTTATGCAAATATTTTAACATTTTCCCCACCCTGTCAAGCCTTTGTTTACACAAAGGCCCCAGCTGTATTTCAAGAATTTGAAGGCCTGGAGCACTGGCCTCTACCCCTGGAGCAGTGACCCCTTTCTCCTTCCTCCTTGGTTTCCTGCGCACTAATTCCTTTCAGACCTACCAACTGAGTCAGACTATGAGGTCTGCTTCCAGCCTATGAGGAAAGACATTGTCACCCCCTGATTTAAAATAAAAACGAAGCGCAGTTTCTGTGTGAGTGCTCGCTCTTCCCAGCACACCCTCTTGATCAAGAGTAAGCTTCGTTTACTCCAGAAGCTTCACTGTGAGTGATGCTCTCTTTCTTTGTGACCCCCAACCCCATTTCTAACATCTCTGTGAATTTATTACAATCTCGTATGCTATACAACCAAATTAGTAACAATAGCTGTCTCATGCCTAAGGGTTGAAAACCACTAAGTTGAGATTCTCAGCAGTCCCAGTCTTGCATTGCGGAGGTGGAGGGTTCCTGTAGAGCTACCGATTCTCAGTTCACTCTGAGAGATGGAAGATGCAGGTTCTGATGTCAGTGAGGGGATCAAGTGAAGGCCAAGTGAGTAACCCCCGAACGATCTCCCTTTTGCAGCCCCCTGCAATATCTGAACTGCTACCAGAAGGTGATGCTGCCCCCTCATCAGGGGTCAGGCTTCCTACATCAACTAAGGCATCAACTCCAATTCCTCAGTTAAGGTGTAACATTATGGCAAATTGACCTTAAAACCAAAGGTCACACCAACATTGTATCACAGATCGCTATAATGTGAACCCTCCTGGGCTTTTGTTGTTGTTGTTGTCATTGTTTGTTTTTTTGAAACAAGGTTTCTCTGTAGTTTTGGAGCCTATTCTGGAAATAGTTCTTGTAGACTAGGCTGACCTTGGACTCACAAAGATCCGCTTGCCTCTGCCTCCCAGTGCTGGGATTAAAGGCGTGTGCCACCACCACCCTGTCCATCCTGCCTTTTTTTTTTGATGAGATCAAACAAACAACCCGCAATAGGTTGTCTTTAATTTTTTCTCCATTTGAAATCACAGCTTGAATTGCCTAACATGATGTTACCCTGTAGATGTGCAGCTCCAAATATTTATTTTGTCCTGTAGAACGTTCTTATTGGTAGTAATTTGGTTAGCGTGGTCATTAGTAAGAGAACTATAACAAAGGGTTTTCTGCTTTCATTTGTAAAGTACATATCAAAATATACAAACTCTAGTAATGAAGAAACTTAGAATGTTACTCATACAGTAATTTGTGTTTTTCCTTTTAATGTATTTTTAGAAACACAAAAACTCATATGTGAATATCACTGAAAAAGGAACATTCAACCTACCAAAAATCCAGAAGAGAGTTGAGTTAGTGTCCTGATATGGATTTAAACCAGGACTGCTTTGAAACAAAATTCAGCAACTCAGTTTCCACTTGAATAGAGAACAGATGTAAGATTTGAATATTCAATAACCAGTAAGCAGAAAGTAGGTTTTATTTTTCTTTTCGGTTTGTTTTGTTTCAGCTAATTATACTAATTAAAATTAGAACTTCCACCATTAAAATTACCTGCAGCTGTATGGCTCTCACTGCTGAGGTTGTGTACAAAGAAAACACTTCAACAGAGGGTATCAGGAATTGTGGGTGATTGACGCACCCACACAATGCTGTCACTTCAGGAAGCCTGCAGACGGCATAACTAATAAAGTTATTGTGCGCTCTTGAAAGAATAATACCATGTTTGAAGACAGTGTATTAACCCTGTTGTAAAGTATTGATTATACTCCGTCGTAAAGGAAATGAGGGAACAAAGGCAGCGTGTTTTTAATTCTTACTCTATTCGCTCTTGCTTGTTTCATTCCATTTCAATTTACACCTATCTTGGAAAACACTGAAAGTGTGTCATCCCGCCTCAAAGGCAGTTTAATTTTCCTACACACTTTGGTAACATTCTGATGCTTTAAAGAACAGATGTGTAATCTAACTCGGAGAGTGATGGGCAAAATAGCCAACCTCAACCAGCCGTGAACTACATTTGCTGCTTGCTCTCTCTCTCTCTCTCTCTCTTTCTCTCTCTCTCTCTCTCTCTCTCTCTCTCTCT
>JABTXL010012406.1:18597484-18614223 GCA_025134845.1 Neodon shergylaensis
TCTCTCTCTCTCTCTCTCTCTCTCTCTCTCACACACACACACACACACACACACACACACAAGCAATAATAATCAACACAGACAGCATATAGAAGGAAATCCCATATCAAATTTCTTTTCTTTTTCCCCTAGCTTTTAGGAGCTTTATTTTTCTTCCGCCTGTTTTTCTTCTTTGCAAAGGTGTCTGCAGATGAGTTCAGGACCACTCAGTGGCCTGAGCTGCAGGAGCTTCAGACCAGTACTCTGTGACTGGCTGGGCACTCCAGTCTTCAGCGGGGAACTTCTAGATGGATACAGAGGGCACCTGCACACCCTCAGATCAGTCTGTCACTTCTGGGTGAACGAGAGTGACCTCAGGAGATGGTGCAGTCCGTTCGCCCTGAAATTCCTCCTTGGTCACAACCTTCTCCACAGCAGCCTGCTCTTCCTTCTCAATCTCCTCTGAGCCTTTTATAAAAAAGATCAGGCATAACCTCCCATGGACTATCACGGGTGATAGAGCCACACATGCGGAGTACTTCCTGGGCCAGCATCCACCGCATCAGATGCACTGAGTGAGCTCCCTTGTTGGCTCAGGATGGTAGTGTCTGTGCTTCAGAGAGGAGAGAGAGAGTCTATGTTACACAGAGCAATGGTAGGCAGGTTGGCCCCGGACGCTTCTATGAGGGGTTGGTGGTCAGCTCTGGGATCAGTGACCACTAGAAGCCGTGGCTCCCTGAAGGCCGCTTGGATCTGATTAGTTAAGGTCCCTAGCATGAAGCAGCCAGAAATTGGATTGGCTCCAGCGGCAGCAGCAAGTTTCAGCACAACTCACAGGCCAGTGGAGGCGATGACGTTGACATCAGCAAGGTTCTCAATAGCAGCAATAGCCTGAGCTGCAAGCAACAGCTTCTCCAAGGTCCTCTTCAGATTTACCACCCCTTTTCCAGTTCTAGATGTACTGTTCCATCTGAAAGCCAAGGTCACCTAGCTGGGTTCCAGGGGCAGAGAATTTGTCGCCATCCTTCTCCTACATCTGCAAGACATCAAAAGCTCCAGACATTGTGTAAGCTTCTCTTGAAATTATGACAGGAATCAAGAGCAATGCATGCCCTAAATACAATTTCTTTAGAAGAAAAAAGTCAGGAGAAGAGGAACTCTACTGTGAGGCTCTGTGTCAAACGTGAACTTGATCCGGTGGTTAAAGCTACAGTCCCAGTGGTAAAGGAAGTTGATAATAAGCATGACTGCTATGATATAATGGAGATAGAACCTTTGCCATCGAGTCTTCCAGCCCTGTGGCCTTTTATCTTCGTTTTTCTGTCAATATAAAATGGTCCTTAAAAAAAATAGTATACTTATGAGAAACTAAATAACTACCAAAAGAGAACATATAACAATTAATAGTCCATAAAGACTCTCAAGATTTACTAATTAAATAACTACAATTAAATCTTGACTAGAAGCCTCCGCACCTTGGATTTTTCAAAGTAAAAGACTGACCTCACCAAGTGTTGATGTAGACACGGAGTAATTGGACTCTTGCATTTCTGACAGAATTCCAGTGACTACTCTGAAAATCCAAGTGTCAAGCCCTTGAAAAGTCAACGTGTGGGGGCTGGAGAGGTGGCTCAGAGGTTAAGAGCATTGTCTGCTCTTCCAAAGGTCCTGAGTTCAATTCCCAGCAACCACATGGTGGCTCACAACCATCTGTAATGGGGTCTGGTGCCCTCTTCTGGCCTGTAGGAATAGGAATACACACAGGCAGAATGTTGTATACATAATAAATAAAAAAAAATTTAATAAAAAAAAAAAAGAAAAAAAAGAAAAGTCAACGTGTGTTCATGATATGGTTCGTTTAGCAGACTCCTAGGCTCTGGCTTGAGAAAAAATGAAAGCATATCCTTATAAAAAATTCCCAGTAGCTTTATTCATAATCCAGAGAATGAGAATATAGTTAGGCTGATTCATGATCAAGTTCATGGGTGAAGAATATTTTGGGGCCGGAGACACGGCTCATCCCAGTGCAGCCAATCACCCACACTGGTTGGCTCACAACTGCCAAGAAGTCCAGCTCCAGGCATCTGGTGTTCTCAGGCACCCACATGTGTATGGTACACACGAACGTAAGTTTACATAAATCTTTTTCAGAAACTGTCTTAGCCACACAATGTAGCCTTCTCATTAAAAATTGGAATTTGCTAGTAGCATGAATGAACCACAAAATAACTATACTGAATGAATGCAGCCATTTAAAAACAAAGAAAACTCCTGTTGTGTGTATAATATGTACCTTATATATTCATACCTCTACATATTTTAATTTATCAAATTCTGCTCTTTAAAGTTGTACAGTCTAGTAAAAGACATTTTCACCCTCTGACTTGACTTGGAGTTTTTATTTTTTACCAAGTTAGGGCTGTTTGCTTGCAAATATCTTATTAAATTCATAATAAGTGTCATTAATATGCTTATTTTCCTAATATGACCATATCACTGAACCTGGTAAAGCATGCTCACAGGGAAGACAAAGCCCATATAACTGTGTCAGTTAAAGAGGTAGGTATAAAAACCTAGCTGACACAGGGAGTAAGGTGGTGGGGTACTTTATACTTGATCTTAGCCAAAAGGCCTGGAACTGATACATTTTAAGAGAAGGGCTCCCATCTAGAAAAGTTCATTAAGTCTAACATTGCTTGAAGAAAGAAAGGGAGATGATAAGGAATTGAGGGAAGGATTGAAATGAATGAAAAAAGGAAGAAAAAAGACAAAAGGAAGGGAGCGAGAAGACAGGAAGGAAAGGAGAGAGAGAGGAAGGGAGTGAGGAAGAGAAGAGAGGTTGGGGGTGAGGGAGAAGAATGGGGAAAGAGGAAGCCACCTACCAGAAGCCCAAGTTTTGACTCTCCAGTATCATTAACTTGAACTTCTGAAATCTCTTGCAGAGAATACGGAATATTTTGTTTTATGAAGGAAGAAAAGAAATACAAATACTCAGGATATGTATGAGATATGGTCCCAAATGGGAGTTAAATGGACCAGGACAGTAAACAATTACATGACTCACGGAGCAGGGTGGCAGAGCAGTAAGTACCATCCATCAAAAACTTTGAGAACAGTTGATTACCACACAGAATCTAAGACTCGGAGAAGTTAGTGCACAGCATCAGCGTCTACTGTCTGAGGTGCGCTGGTAAGACGAAACCCCACATTGAAGGAAATTCATCTCCAATTTGGCATTCTCTTTCCTGCTATGACAAAGATTGGCTTTCTGTTTGTTTCCTGGTGTATTTCCTTGCCTCTCTAACTGAAATAAACTCTGTTTTGCTTTTTAAAGGGGTTTCTATTGCTGTGATAAACACCATGACTCAAAAAGAGGAAAGAGTTTATTTTCACTTATAGTTCCGCATCACAATCCTTCTTTGAGGAAAGTCAGAGCAGGAACTCAGACAGAACCTGGGGACAGGAGCTGGAAAAGAGGCCATGGAGGTATGCAACTTACTAGCTTGTTCCCTGTGTCTTGTTCAACCTGGTTTCTTATACCATCCTGGACCACCATCTGCCAGGATTGTCACTGCTCACAGAGCTGGGCCCTCTCATGCCAATCATTAATCAAAAAAACACACTACAGACATTCCCACAGGTAGATCTTACAAAGGCAATTTCTAGATTGAGAGTCCCTCTTCTTAAAGATCACAGATACCTCCATGTTGAGCCTCTACAGGGTTGCCACTGGTAAATTTTAGGAAACCTCTTGACATTCAAGTCAAATTGCATTTCAGATTACTGATAAGGCTTTAGTGATCTATAATTTCAGTTCATTCAAAAACAAAAACAAAAAACCAGACAGTGTGGCTTGATGGCTCTTCTGGAGAATATTCATTGTGAAAATATTACATACACACATTTAACACATTCCTTTGACTTTCAGAGACTTAATAATATGAAATATGGTGGTAGAAAATGCAATTATTGTGTCTTAATTTTGTTGTTTCAGAATGGCCATGTAGTTTCTGAATTATACAGCACAGCTGTGGAGTAGTTACAAAGCCAATGTTTATGTTTTGTTTATTTCAGATTAAAAATTATAATTAAATAATAACCAGTAAAATTAATGATTTGACCATACATGCTAATAGAAGTCTATAATCCCAGGAATTGGGAAACAGGATAGGAGGACCAGTAATTCAAGGCTATTCTCAGATGCAGCAAGTTTGAGAGCAGACTGGGCTGGGGGACCGTCTACCCTGCAAATAAATAAATATTACCAAAAATTAGTCAATTAATTGAGTGACTTGAAGGGAAACTCAGAACAAAAGAGAATAAAGATACAATAGTATATATTAGTACCTCTAGCTTTGGAGAAAACAACTCATGAATTATGAATAATAATGTGGTCTGCTTCTTCATGTATATGGTGAAATCATTAGATCTGTTTCTCTCTCCATATCTATTCAGCATAGTTCTTGAAGTTCTGGCTAGAGCAATAAGACAACAAAAGGAGATCAAGGGGATTCAAATTGGAAAGGAAGAAGTCAGACTTTTGCTGTTTGCAAATCATATGATAGTATACATAAGTGACCCCCAAAACCTCTACTAGGGAACTCCTCTAGCTGATAAATATCTTCAGTAATGTGGCAGGATACAAGATCAACTCAAAAAAATTAATAGAATTCCTATATACCAATGATAAAGAAGCTGAGAAAGTAATCAGAGAAACATCACCCTTCACAATAGCCACAAAACCCGAAATATCTTGGGGTAACACTAACCAAAGAAGTAAAAAGACTTGTTCTACAAGAATTTTAAGCCTTTGGAGATAGAGATTGAAGAAGATAACAGAAAATGTCTTTACATGTCTCCCATGCTCTTGGATAGGTATGATCAACATAATAAAAAATGGCAATCCTACCAAAAGCAATCTATAAATTCAACACAATCCTCATCACAGACCTTGAGAGAACAATAATCAACTTCATATAGAAAAATGAAAAACCCAGGATAGCCAAAACAATTCTGTATAATAAAGGAACTTTCAGAGGCATCACCATCCCTGACATCAAGCTCTATTATAGAGCTACAAGAATGAAAACAGCTTGGTATTGGCATAAAAACAGACTGATTGACCAATGGAATTGAATCAAAGACCAGGATATTAATCCACACACCTACGAACACCCGATTTTTGACAAAGAAGCTAAAATTATACAACGGGAAAAAGAAAGCATCTTCAACAAATGGTGCTGCCATAACAAGATGTCAACATATAGAAGAATGCAAATAGATCCATATCTATCCCTATGCATAAAACTCAACTCCAAATGGACTGAAGACTTCAACATATATCTGACCATACTGAACCTGATAGTAGAGAAAGTGGGAAGTAGCCTTCAATGCATGGGCACAGGAGACAGCTTCCTAAATATAACAACAGTAACACAGACACTGAGAGCAACACTAAATAAATGGGACCTCCTGAAACTGAGAAGCTTCTGTAAAGCAAATGACATAGTCAATAAGACAAACAGGCAGCCCACTAAATGGGAACAGATCTTCACCAACCCTACATCAGACAGAGGACTGATCTCCAAAATCTATAAAGAGCTTGCTTCACTGGCCGTGGTGTTCCCACTTCTACCTTACTAACTGTTCAACTCATTTGCCGTCTGCAATTGAGTGTTCTTCATACCCATCCTTTTGGTATCTCGTGATTAGTCTGGGGCATTCTGAGACAGAACAAAACGAGAAATGCTTAAGAAGCTGCATCTCTGCAATGTTACACGTTCACAACCTCTCTTCCCTTCTCTTTGGCCAGAATGTCCCTGCAACTCCAAGTTGTGCCCAGATGTTTAGAGACATTCGATTCGCAGGAGTCGTCCCTGTAATATGTCCGTGGTTTATTTTGAGATGTGTGCTGTGGCTCGGGCTGCTGCTATAAAGCTGTGGGTTGCTATTTCCTTTTTGCCAGAGGAGTTCTTTATAGTTTCAGTAAGATCCTCTCTGCGGGAAATAATGTCCTCTAATGCAGATTTCCCGCCGACGTCCACAAATATTTCTCGGTGGGGTTTTCTGTTTCGGCCATTTCAATGTACTCATATCACTTTAAAATTCATTTTTACTTACATTCTTCTGATTTTCACCGACTAGTAATTTTAGCCTTAGATTTTTTTTGTCATGTTCTCTCTAAATCTTAATGCCCTAGATGTCTGAAGTATAAAGCAAAAGTGTTCCTTTTCCTTGAACCTCATTTCAATGTGGAACAACATTAAATATGAATATTAAGTAAAAGTGAAATTTTTCCTCATGGTTAATGTGGTTAGCTTGGCTTTCAAAATAAAACAGAATACTTCCTGGTAATTTACATGACACCCTGGCTGCAAGTAAAACAATATTCTTGTTTGGGTGGCACTTTCAAATACATATTTTTTCCCAACCTCTTGACTAGTTCTTTGGTTTAAGCTTTTCAATTCCAACCTCAATTTCAATAAACTTTATTGGCATGGCAAGGAATGCAAGCATGGCTAGAATCCATAAATTATGTTTGTGACTTTAGGGCACCAAGTGTCACAGAGGTAATGGATTTTTTTTCCCTTACATCTTCATTTTCCATTAAGTGAGGGAAAAAATAGAGGACACTGTAGCTTGAGAAAGACAGGAAAGTGGGGGAAATAGAGACTTCTCCATCCTGCTGCTTTCAGAAAGGAGCCAAGAGCAGGAAGCAAATATTTTCTTTCAGAAAATAAAAGAAATAACAATTCAAAATTTTATTGCCAAGTAAAATTCAAATCATAGTTGTTATTGAACTTTTGTGAAGCTTAAAATTCATACAACATTGCAATCCTTTTATAAAAAAATAAATTTATGCATTCAAAAAATCAATACTTAAAATAATAAAAGGCAGCCAAACTGTGGTGGTGCATGCCTTTAATCCCAGCACTCAGGGAGGCAGAGGCAGGCAGATCTCTGTGAGCTTGAGGTCAGCCTGGTCTACAAAGCAAGTTCCAGGACAGCCAGAGATTCACAGAGACACTCTGTCTCGAAAAGCAAACAAACAAACAAAAATCGTAAAAGGCATCCTCCATATATATTAAATTCATTCTATCACAGTTTTGTACAGATAGATGGCACATTCTGGTTACACTTATCCCTGTCCCCTATTTTATAGTCCCTCTTAATGAGTCCTCCCACCTCGCACCAAATCTTTATTCCTCTTCTGAACTGAATGTTTTAAAGATGAAAAAGATTATAGCCTTGGCATGATGACATGCCTTTAATTCCAGAACTTAGAAGGCTGAAGCAGACAGATCTCTGTGAGTATGTGATAGTAAGTTTCTGGCCAACCAAGACTACATAATGAGGTCCTGTCTCAAAATAAAAAATAAAAAATAAAAAATATATGTATATGCAAATGTTCATGCAGGCGCTGGCAGAGGACAGAAGTGGGTATAAGATCCCCAGGAGCAGGAGTCACAGACAGTCATGAGGCACCCAATGTGGGTGTTGGGAATCGAATTTGGGTCCTTGAAGAGCGCTCTCAACTACTGAGCCAGCTCTCCTGCCACTGTTGTATATTTTTCAAGGTTGACAAACATCATAAATTTCAAGTAAAAATTTAATGAATAACTCAAGCATCTAGCATAGTCTGTACTGTTTTCCCAGCCTTTTTTGTTGCACAATGGACCATTTATTTATACAAAAAATTCTTTAATATTTTCCATAGTTAGTATAGAAAAGAAACCCGGTCTATACTTTTAGCCTA
The DNA here is from genome assembly GCA_025134845.1 of Neodon shergylaensis. Taxonomy (NCBI): domain Eukaryota; kingdom Metazoa; phylum Chordata; class Mammalia; order Rodentia; family Cricetidae; genus Neodon; species Neodon shergylaensis. The sequence goes on from JABTXL010012406.1 coordinate 18,605,220, forward strand.
ATAGGTCAAAATGCATTTTAAATTAATTAGAGCTTAGAAACTCTAAACACAGTTATTGATGACTTTCTTATATATTGGAAGCCATAAAACACAAGGTTTTTGTTGTTCTTTGTTTTTTAAGATAGGACTCTCTATATAGCCGAAGTTGGCCTGGAACTCACTGTGTAGACCAGACTGTGCTGGAACTCACTATGGAGACCAGGGTGGCCATGAACTCAGAGAGATCCACTTGCCTCTGTCTCTGCCTTCTGAGTACTGGATTAAAGCACCACCCATGCCAAGCAAAACACAGGACTCTTGTAGAACCACTATATTTGTACCCCAAAGTAACACAGTTTCTGTCAATTCTAGTTCTCGTAATTTTGATCAACAAAAGAAAAAAGTCATGATGCATTTGTAATTGTACAAAATAATACTATATTCCTGACAGAAAATTAATTTTTGTTTTTAAGAAGTTGTCTTTTCCTTAATTCCCCTTATTGTATGGGTTGAGTGTTTGGGAACAATATTTGAGACCAGCTTCTGCCTTATTTCAAACCTTTTCCCTTTACTATCTGCCTGTGTCTGATGCCAATCACCACAAGGCAAGTTCCTGGAGTGATGTAATCTCTAGTCTGTATATCTACAACAGGACACTGAGCAAGTCAACACAGGTTATACCAGGAAGCCTGATCTACACTCAGCAATGCCCTCCACTAACTATGGGTTCTTCTGCCTTTATACTACAGATGTTTGGGGCTAGATAAATCTGTAGTGAGGTTAGAGACACTTTGTCAGTTCCGAGATGTTTGGCAGCATCCCATTTTTTGGCTGAGGGATACCAGAAGGATTCCCAATCTCAATCCCAGTTGTGACATCTCAACATATTTCCTAGAGGCAAATTCTCCTAAACGTATTTGACAGTTTATCTTGTATAACATGTGGGCAACTGTAGTGATATTTTGTTTGTAATCTAATAAAGGTTTCCTGAAGATCAAAGTGCAGAGCTAAGTCACTAGCTAGTCAAAGAAGCTAGATAGTGGTGACACATACCTTTAATCCCAGAACTTGGGAGTCAGAGACAAATAGATAGATCTCTGTGAGTTCAAGGACACCCTGGGCTACTCTAGATTAATCCAGTCTCTAAGAGAAACAGAGCCAGGTGGGTTTTTTTTATATTTATTTATTTATTTATTTAAGATTTCTGTCTCTTCCCCGCCACCGCCTCCCATTTCCCTCCCCCTCCCCCAATCAAGTCCCCCTCCCTGGTCAGCCCAAAGAGCAACCAGGGTTCCCTGCCCTGTGGAAAGTCCAAGGACCACCCACCTCTATCCAGGTCTAGTAAGGTGAGCATCCAAACTGCCTAGGCTCCCACAAAGCCAGTATGTGCAGTAGAATCAAAAACCCATTGCCATTGTTCTTGAGTTCTCAGTAGTCCTCATTGTCCGCTATGTTCAGCGAGACTGGTTTTATCCCAGGCTTTTTCAGACCCAGGCCAGCTGGCCTTGGTGAGTTCCCGATAGAACATCCCCATTGTCTCAGTGTGTGGGTGCACCCCTCGCGATCCTGTACAACCACTTTGGAAAGCAGTGTGGTGGTTTCTCAGGAAATTTGGGATCAACCTACCCCTGGACCCAGCAATACCACTCTTGGGAATATACCCAAGCGAGGCCTTATCATACAACAAAAGTATATGCTCTACTATGTTCATAGCAACATTGTTTGTAATAGCCAGAACCTGGAAACAACCTAGATGCCCTTCAATGGAAGAATGGATGAAGAAAGTATGGAATATATACATATTAGAGTACTACTCAGCAGTAAAAAGCCAGGTGGTTTTTGGTTCACACCTTTAATCCCAGTACATGAGAGTCACATGCCTTTAATCTCAACACTAAGGAGGTGGAGACGAGAGAGATACAGCTGGGCAGAGAGAGGAATATAAGGTGATAGGAGACAAGAGCTGAGATGCTTCTGGAGATAGTCTGAGGATTTGTAGAGACAGAATTGCCCCTTCAGTCTGAGCATTGGTAGATGTATGAATTCTCTAGTGGCTGGCTGCTCTGTTTTTCTGATCTTCAGAATTAACCTTTATATCTGACTCTGGGTTTTTATTATTAATACCAATTAAAATTCATGCTACAGGCAACATGTACTCATGATGTATGCAGACATATGTGCAGGCAAAGCACTGTTACATACAAAATAATGAGAAAATAAGTTTTAAAAATGTGTAGGCACACAGAATCCCACTCTAGCCCCTGCTATGTAATATCCCCATGGTAATTTTCTTGAAACCAACCTGTTAAATATTGGTATGAGGAATATCTCTTAAAGAAAAGTCAAAGGCACACTCATTACATTGCACAGTAGGGCAGTTTGAACCCTCAAACCTTCCAGGTCTTTTCTTCATTATAAATATTAACTGTGAATTAAGATTATTAAGAGGTGGAAATTTGCCAGGTGGTGTGGCACATGCCTTTAATCTTAGCACTTGGGATGTAGAACAGTCTCTCTGAGTTTGAGTTTAGCCTGGTCTATAGAGTGAGTGCCAGGGTAGGGTCCAAAACTACACAGAGAAACTCAGTCTAGAAAAAATAAAAGAGGGGAAAAAAGAAATGGAAATGGAAACTGATTTAGTTAAAAATATTACACAGTGAAATTGCTTTACAAATTTACTTCTGCCTCTGAAACCCATTAGACATAGGCAGTAACCTTATTTTGATTCCCAAATAATATGCATTCCCCTTAGTCCACCATAGTCAAGACATAGGAAAATATCTGAATAAGACAGAGGATTTAACATGTCTGAATTTCCCATTACCTCTGAATTCTTGGCATTAGAAAGAGGGATTTCTAAATCTTTCCCTAATCAACTTCATTCTTTAAGAAGAAAATGTCACCCAGATAAGTCAATACATGTTTCTTAAACAACACTAGATTTTAAAAAGATTTATTTTTATTTTATGAATATGAATGTTTTGCCCCGATGCATCTATGTGCACAGTGTGTGTACAATGTCCATGGTGGCCTGAAGAGGGTGTTTATCCTCTGAAACTGGAGTGACAGACGGTTTAGAGGATCCGCATAGATACTAAGAACCAAGTCTAGGTCTTCTGCAAGAGTAATAAGTGCTCTTAACTTCTGAGATGTCTCCCCAGCCCCTGTCACAGGACTACCTTTTAAAAGTCCTTTTTTTGTTTTAATACATTAGATTAAGAAACTAAGTATTTAATTGACTTAAACATGTTTCTTTGCTGCAATGTAGTACTTCCCAAATGTGCTCGAAAATGAAACCATTTCATCACAGAACTTTTTCTCTTGGATGCTAATATTTCTAGAAAACAACTTGCTGAATACTGGTACAATGGTAAGAGTATTTGCGGGCTCAGATCTTTACTGCAAAAATTGTTGTAATAAACTCCACTGATATCTTCAAGCCTCTGAAATCTTATATGACTAGGATACAAATAAATTCATCTGGTACATTATTATTTGATTACCGTTAACAGAAACAAAGTATCTTGTTGTAGTTTCTGAGCCGCCTGGTCCCACAGTAGTTCAGTCCCAACAAAACACACAGAAGCTTATACTAGTTATAAACTGATTGGCCTATTAATGCTGGCTTATTATTAACTAGCTCTTAACAAATTAACCCATAATTCCTATCATAACTCATGTGCCTTACTCAGTGAGATATTCTCATCTTCCTTCCACTTCATCTGGTTGGTGACTGCAGATTGAACCATTTCTCTTCCCAGAATTCTCCCAGTCTGCTCGCCCCACCTATATTTTCTTCCTGGCTACTGGCCAAACAGCATTTTGTTAAACCAATACAAGTGACAAATCCTTACAGGGTACAAGAGCAATATCCCACAGCATCTTCTACATCCCATGAATGGTTTGTCTTTGTCACCAAGTTGAGTAGATTTAGAATCACCTAGGAGATACATACTTCCTAGGTGTGAAGCTGTTTCTCAAGAAGTTCCCCATCAGTTGATGGGGAAGACTCTGAATGTGGGCACCAACGTAGTGGACTGTGGTTCTGGCCCGAAAAAAAGGAAGAAGTCAGCCTCATGAGTAGCAACATTCAACCCTCTTTCATCCCCATTTATGGATACAATGTGACCAGCGGACCTTCAACCATGAGCTGAAAAAAACCTTTCCTCACCTCAATTGCTTTTCCTCAGACATTTTGTCACAGCAGTGAGAAAAGAACAGTTACTGTAAGGGTTTTTATGTATGTTTTAGTATACTCCTTGAAGTAGCCCAGAGGAAGCACTGCTCTGAAGTCACAGAGAAGATAATTTATATTGTCTTTTAATTTTATTAGCTCTTTTCTAATGTGAGAGGGAGAATGGAATCTGCCTCAATTCATGAAAATTCTTAATAATTACTTGTGAAAATCTCTTGTCTGTAGAAGAAACAAACAAGTATACCTTTTATATTTCTATTTTAAAATAATCTTATTCAAAACAGTATTCTTCTTGGTAAGGTTATATACTAAATAAAAGCCATGGTAGTGTCTAAGTATTGTTTTACAATTTTTTCCTTTTAATTTTACTGTAGAAAACAAGGACTATCTTTGTAATGAGTAAAACAGTTATCTTTCATAATAAAAATAACAGTTTTTTTAAAATAATAAAACATTTAGGGTTTTTTTTAAGACAGGGTTTCTCAGTGTACCTTTGGCAGTCCTACAACTTGCTCTGTCGACCAGGGTAACCTTGAACCCACAGAAATGTGTCTGCCTCTCCCTCCCAAGTGCTAGGGTTAAAGGCATGTGTCACCATTGCCCGGCAACATTCAACTTTTTAATCTCAATGTCTGATGATGCTTTTGTGCTCCTAATAGTAGGAGACCATGTCTATTTAGGTAGTGCTAGACAAGGCACAGTTTTTTTAATATAAAATAATTATAGGCTTTAGAACTCAAAGGAATCTTAAGGATAATCTTCTGTAGACTTTTCCATGAAAAATGAAAATTTGGATCCTAAGGTGTATGTGTAGGGAGCAGGAAGTCAACAATATGTGTCAACATTTTGTTCTGTCTGACAAAGAATTGATAAAAGGAGTTCTGATGGCTAGAGAGACGGCTCAGAGCCATCTTGAGCCACGACTAGAGAGTGGTTAAGAGCACTTGCCTTCCTGGCAGAGGACCTGGTTCAATTCCCAGCACGAATATGGTGAATTACAACCACCTGTAACCAGTCCCAGGGGATCTGATGCCCTCTTCTGACCTCTGCAGGCACCAGGCACACAGATGGTGAACAGTCATACACTTATGCAAAATGCGCATAAGTATAAACTAAAAATGAACAAATCTTAAACATAAAGAAGAGAAATGCTGAGGTTCCTTACAATGTTAACTCCATTATTCATTTTTCCAGTTACTTCCATGTTCTGTAATTGGTACCGAAGTTCTTTCTCTTGTCTCTTCTGATATGCTTTCAGCAGGGCGGGGGAGAGGGTCGTTGCTCAAGTGTGGGCACTTATCCGGTGTGTATGAGGGCCTAGGCTCAGTCCCCAGTACTCAAAACAAAGTCAATGGCAAAAATTCAGGTAGTTTTCAGAAAGTCTTAGGGTGCTTACATGACCCTCTCTCTCTTCTGACACATTCTCCCCAATAATGGTCCACTTGGCCTCTCTCCCAGAAATGTCTGTTGCCTTCCTGGGATTCTTGAGGTCTTTTCCTCAGTCTTCCCCATATTTTCTTTGTATTCATTTTCTATTTTTCCCTCCTTCTCTCACCCAGGCCAACTCCAGCTTAGGCTTAAAGGTTTATTACAAGTTTCTGGTCTTCTCTGAAGGTTTCACCCAATGCCCCAAGCAGTGTGAAGGTTTTTCTACAAAACTGTCATTCACTAGAACTGCAATCGGATTTCTTGCAGTTGTATGCCCCACTAGCATATGAGTCAGCCTCCTCTTATTCTTATTTTTGAAGCAACTTAACATATAATAGTTCTCTGAGTAAATGGAGGTTGAATGCATAAATTCCCTTAGCCACCACTGCGTATGCTTAGAAAATAATGATATAAAGAAACAATTTTAACTGAGAAGTAAATGACTTAGAGACCATCTCTTGTCACAGAGATATGAGGTCCATAGAAACATGACATTTTTAGAAGAGTGTTATTAAATTCATAACAGATAGGTAATAGGCTAGCTTGATACATAGACCGGCCTGTATTAGCTGGGACAGCCCAGTCCAGGCACTGCTGGGGAAGTAGAAGCAGAATACTGAGGAGGTCTGGGAAGAGGCTGGAAAGCAGGAGAGAGAGAAAACTGGGAAATACAAGTCAGCAGCCCACTGGTGTTAGGAGTCCCCCATCCACAAGTGGTGGCTGCCACCTAGGACAGTTCTTCTCGACTGAAAATCAGTCGCTAAATGGCTCCTTCATTATTTTAAGTTAAATACAGTATCTACCGTGTTGACATCAGAATGAATTTCACTCCCACATTTCGGTAGCAAAGCCTGACAACCAAGATCCCAAATTGTCCCCATTAGAAGTGAGAGAAACAGATGGAAGAATAGCAGAGTGAAGATATTTGTCACCTACCCTCGCTAGCAAATGACAGAAATTAATTGCTTCTGCATCTGTGTTTTCACAGCAGGGTGTGTGTGTCACACTCATGCCTGCAGATTTTTGGCATTTAATCCTTGTCACATGCCATTCTCCTTGTCCCCTTCTCTCACCTTTACGGGGTAGCATGTTCTTGCAGAGAGGAAATCACTCTCTCACAGTCCCTCAGTGCCTCCACATAGCGCATTAGATACAGGACGAAAGGAGAGAAGAATTGTACCATATTGAGTAGGCACTGGGAAGCATGACACAGAGGAAAGGATGTAACTGGATGATGAGCTGAATGGAGAAATGGGGCTTTACAGTTAAGAGACAGAAAAGGGCCATGAGGATGCTAAGCAACTTGCACGACCCGACTCAGATTCACTTGCATTTTCTGTGATTGTTGCAGAGTCCAGGAAAGAGCAGTGCTACAGTTCATATTGGAGTAGTTAGGGACACCTTTGACTTTACCCCATTGCCAAGTCATTAATCTATTCCTGTGGGCTCTTTGGTAAGCTGATCAGCTACTGAGCTGCTACTGGACAAAGAGCTCTGTGCTGGGTCTTTTCACTTAACTCAGGTGTCATTTTTCTTTGAGAAATCACATCTTTGAATCAGAGCCACATAATTGCTTCTTAATAAAGAGGTAGGTTGCAATCATTTAGGAGCATTTCAAATGCCCTCCCTTGTCCTCATAAACATCTGCGTTCATTATGATGTGTAGATTCTGTACCCAGATTTCTTCTTCTCCACAGTTTTGGTGAGTATTTAGAGGACCCTGTCAATTTCTTTCCCTTAGAAAAATTCTGTGATAACTCTCAGGATATCGGTGGAGTAGATAAAAACTTAAAAGAGAGAATGATTCTGTGACTTAATGATGAATAACTTCAGATTGCATTGTAATTAAAGAGCTCACAATAGAGAAATCCTTCACCTGCATTTTACCACAGCAAGTGGCGAGCCGGCCAAATCTAAGAGTCAGCTCGAGACGCCTGCTTGCGAGATCCATTGTGAAACTTTGACATCTCACTACGCAACTTTAAAATTCAGTTAGCCCAGGCTGCTCTTGAATTACTCTGTAGATAAGGATATCCTTGAAGTTCTGGTCCTCCTGCCCCCACCTCCTCAGGGCTGGGATTACAGACTTGTGTTCTTGTGTTACCACAACCCAGTTTATATGGCGCTGTAACTTGAACCCAGGGCTTCATAAAAGCACCTTGTCACCTGAGCTACATCCCCAGCTTAACTTTCCATCTTTCTCCCTAAAGGTTTAAGAAGTAAGAAGATAGAATCATGTGGTTTGTTCTGTGAATGTACAAAAATCATGTATCTGTCCTACTGGGATGGCTGTGCTAACTGACCAAGGAGGCAGCTCTTGAAATAAGTATATCAAAATCCAAATAAAGCAAGAGGAATTTCAAGATAAAATTGTAAGTAAGATCAGTGGGAATGCAGTCTAAAACAATACTTCTAAGTTGAACCAATTATTGTGACTGCAAAATTAGACTTGAGTTTCCTAGCAGCCAAAGTAAAAAAGAAAACCCAGATGGTTATATAATTATTCACAAAATATAAATATCCACAGTTAAAAAGAAAAGGCATAATCTATTCCCCATACATTCTTTTCTTATACTGAGCCCAATTTTACTTTGAGCAAACATGAAGCTAGTCTTGGTTTGGGGAAGTGAAGTCCAATAAAGGGCATTGTCCTGTCTGACAATTTTCATATATTACAATACTATAGTGACAGTTATTCCTCCCGAACCATCTATATGCTCTACTTCTTTTTTTTATTGTCCATCTCCCTCAACTAAAATGTGAAAACTAAGCAATAATTTTTGTCTGCTGTCTCCCTGTTGTATAAGCAGTGTCTGAAATAGTAGCTGGATCCTGTGAGACTCACAGACTGTATCTAAGAAATCAAACTGCACAAGACAAGTTGGGACAAGCTGGCAGCAGTGAGGTTTTAGTCAGATGCCCTCAAGTACAGTCTGGGTCCTAGGGTTTCCTGCCCAATTACGATTTGTTTACTAAAGTATTTTCCCATTAAAGGGAAGGAGTGCAGATGTAGCTTTGGCTTCTGGCAGCTAGGAGGAAGGGGAAAGCCCCAAAGCTGAGATGAAAGGTCATGCAATGTCTTTGTGTTCTGTTTTAACTTTATCTAGGATGCCTTGGAGCTATGACGATAAACCTTTAGTGTCTCTCGGTGTACATAAGTGATGCTCATTGCTGTGTGCCATGCCCAAAGAAAATATCTCATCAAACACATGAAGAACATACAAAGAATTAACAATGTTGAGCTATCAAACAAGTAGCACATAGAGTAAAGAAAGAAAAGGCAGACATACAATATCAGGGTTGTTCATGTATGTGCATATATGACTCTCTCTGTGTGTGAGAGAGATGGAGATAGAGATAGATAGATAGATAGATAGATAGATAGATAGATAGATAGATAGA
>JABTXL010012406.1:18614233-18641373 GCA_025134845.1 Neodon shergylaensis
AGATAGATAGATAGATAGATAGATAGATAGATAGATAGATAGATAGATCTGTACTAGGTGAGTACAGGCACATGTGTGAATATTTATTTGTATGTGTTTTACTCTGAACCTGGAGCTAATCAAATGGCCAGACTGACTGATCAAAAAGTGACCTGTGTCTATGACCCAAACACTAGGACTATAGACATGATCCATTATTGCCTGTAGCTTTTATATGGGTGCCGGGGATCTGAACTCATGATATCATGCTTACACAGCTGATACTTCACCAACTGAGCTGCTGTTCCGTCAGCCCCAGCGTGTTATTTTAAACCTCTCAGTGGTTGTATGACTTCCACTTTTCTAACCTTGTTTTGCGGTTATTAGAAGCATTACCATTTTGTATATAGGATCTACCTATATAGGTCAAGCAGGTTTGCAATTCCTTGACTCACTAATTGTCTAGCTTTAGTCTTCCTGGTACTGAGATGGCACCTGCTTTTCTATTATTATTAAGTGTTGGGATTTAAGCCATGGGCCTCACACATGTTGGACAAACACTTTACCTCTAAGCCACACATGTCACAAGCCTCGGTCTTTGTCTTTTTGTTGTTGCTACTGCTTTTCAAGACAGAGTCTCACTCTGTCTGTAGGTCTGGCTGTCCTGTAACTCACTTTGTAGACCAGGCTGATCTTGAATTCACAAAGATCCATCTGCTTCTGCTCCCCAAGTACTGGCTTTACTACACCCAACTAAGATCCGTCTTTTAAATAATTTAGAGACAGGCAGCTAAGTTGCCTGAATTGTCCTTGAACCACCACAGGACTGGAACCTGTGATCCTACAGCCTCAGCCTCTTGAAGAATTGAGATGAATTTACCACCTGACACAAGGTGTAAACTTGATTCCTAAAGAAACGACCTTCCTTTTCAATGCCCAGCAAACTTTTAATGACTGGGTACAAGGAAGCAGGTAGAAAGACAGTGACCTTGTGGAACACTGTGAAGCTCTGCTCTCAGCTCTCAGTAGTTTACAATCCACAGGGGGCAACAGAAGAATAGTTATGGCAGGAAATAGACCAAACATACATGATGATTACTCTTTGAGCCAACCTGACCAAGGTTAGCTCCTACTTTATGGGTTCCTCTGAATAAACAATACAACTGTCTTAGAGTTGCCAGCTGCTGTGATAAAGGCTATCACCAAAAGCAACTTGGAGACAAAAGCGTTTATTTGACTTAGAGGTCATAGGTCATCACTGAGGGAAGCCAAGGCAGGAACGCCAGGCAGAAACTGAAGAGGTCTTGGAGGAACTCTGCTTACTAGTTTGTTCCTTGTGTCTTGTTCATCCTGACTTTTTATACAACACAGGACCACCTACCCAGAGCTGGCACTACCCACAGTGGGTTGAGCCCTCCCACATCAATCATTAATGAAGAAAATGCTAAACAGATTTGGCTATGGGCCAATCTTATGGAGGATTTTTCTTTTATTTTTATTTGTTTGTTTGTTTGGTTTTTGAGCAGGGCTGATTAGAGGTGTGCACCACTCCCTCCCAGTTGGAGGTATTTTCTTCATTGAGAGTCCCTCTTCCTAAATGACTCTAGCTTTTATCAAGTGATGTAAAGCTAAGCAGCACATGGCTATCCAAGATCATCATATAATCGTTAGCCTGTATAGCAAAAGAGTTGAGCTTCAACCTTAGAAATTGTATTAACTGTGAATACACAGGAAGTTGCAACTGTATTCAGTAAAATTGTACAAATTTGCTACCACAGTGTACCTTCATGTAGTAATTCAATTAAAATTTTAAAAATTTGTTCCTGTGCTGAGGGTTGACATCAGGGTCTGACGTATGCTAGGCAGCTGATGTAGCACTGAACCATATGCCTAGACCAAGTATATTCTTATGAGTCTAAGTTTGTAATTAGAAACAGTATTAGGTCTACATGTACACAGACCATAGAGCTGGAGAGTACAGATTTGTGATTTAGCTCCACCACTTAAATAAAATGCTTAACTTATAGGAGTGAAGTTTGTTGACGATTTAGAAGCTCAAATGAGGCAGTCTACGTGCATAGGTTTCCTAACGCTATTGTTATAAATCACTACAAACATAGTGGCTTAAAAATACACAAGTTCATCCTCTTCTACCTCTGTGGGTCAGAAATCTGGAAAGGGCTTAGAGGCAAGGAGGAAAGGCTGGACATATCTGGGTGACATCAGAAGAGAACCAGGAGGCCCCACCCTGGAATAAAGTCAGATCCTTTCACCAAGAGAGAAGCAAGAATTCCAACAATCACCAACTGCTTAAGACCTTCCCCCCTTTCCATGCATAAACCTGCAATTTTCTAGGAATCTCACCAGAGACCCAGTTTACAGGGAGAGGATATGTAGTGACACCTTGCGCAATGAAGGCTTCTGATTCTCCCTTATCAGATTAGAATTCCATCCAAGGCATCAACAGAGCCTTCCCACTTTCTCATTCATCAGAAGACGAGGGTGGGGGAAAATGTTTCTTACCAACCTTTTAGAAGTAGCTTCAGAGCTGCCAAAATTGCATATGCGGTTAATGTTGAGCCTGTTAATGCTTACTCTCCTTTGATGAACTGGTAGCTACACTTGGATATGCCTTTCTTCTTCTCCTCTCTTTTGGGAAGCATAGTGCCCCTTCCCACCACCACTTGGGAATGTCACTCTTCTGAGCATTTCTTGTCTTAATTTATAGAGTCTGTTCTCCTTCTCCATTATTTGACTCCTGGGAAAGGAACTCAGGTCTTCAGGCTTGGCAACAAGTGTTTTTACTCAATAAGCCATCTTGCAAGTCCTTCTTTTCTCTGTTTTCCAAGACAAACGTGTAGTGTTTTATTTTTTTTTTGACTTAATAGTGCTGTACCACTTGGGTAATGCTTTGTTGTTTCTTTTTCTTTTTCTTTTTTCCCAGATAATATAGCTCACAGTACAGCATGCTAAATCACAAAGTACGAGTCCAAGGAAAGTAATGTCTTCACTACATTACAAAACTTTGGCAAGTCAATTCAGTACTCTAACTCAGTAAAATAAGACTTTTGTTGTTGTTATATAGAGCCATATAATACCTCAGTGATACTCTTCATTCTAAAAATATCATGTATGTAGCAAATGCAAATAGTGTAGTTTCAGTAGAGAAAGTTATTTTATACAAATTAATGTCATTTGAAATTATACAGCTTCTCCTTTTAAAGTGAATTTCTCACCCAGGAGCTTCTAGTTCAGAAAAGCAAGGCAACCTTCTGCACGAGGGTAACTGGACTCTGTTCTGGGCTGGTCCATAGCCAGGCAGAGTTTCTGTCTGGAAGTCTTTAAGATTCTACCTTAAGGTGACATCAATTTCTTCTAATTACTTAAAATAATAATAATAATTGCAATAATAATAGACCCGTTTAACTGTTCCTATGAATATCGGAACTCTCTAAAATAGTCATTTCAAGTCACAGCAACCTCAGATAGTTTCTTTATTTAGAAACCTTAGAGCCTTTTGTTTTATTCAAAAGTCATAGAGCCTTAACCAAGTTTATTAAAAAAGTTTACCTAAAATAGTTTATATATGTGCTTGCGTGTATGTGTGTGTTGTGTGTGTATATATACACTTGACACAAGATAGAGTCATCAGAGAGGAGGGAACCTCAGTTGAGGAAATGTCTCCATGAGATTCAGCTGTAAAGCACTTTCTCTATTAGTGACCAATGTGGGAGGGCACAGCCTGTGATGGATGGTGCCATCCCTGGGCTGATGGTCCTAGGATCTATAAGAAAGTGTTCAGAACAAGCTGGGGGAAGCAAGCCAGAAAACAGCACCCCTCTCTTGTTTCTGCATCAGCCTCCAGGATCCTGACCTGTTTGATGTCCTGTCCTGACTTCCTTCAGTGATGGACAGCAATGTGGAAGTGTAAGCCAAGTAGACACTTTCCTCCCTAACTTGCATTTGGTCATGGCATTTTGTTGCAGCAATAGAAACTGTAACTAAGACACATGGTAAAGTCCTCAATGGCATCTACAGAGTTCCTTTGCCATGTAAGCTTTCAGTATCATCAGGTCATAAATACTATTTTGGGGGGTTGGTGGGGCTGGCTTATTTTTATCTTTATCTTGTATAAAGCTGCTGTATGACAAAACTTTTCCAGGGGAGGTGCAACACACATGTTTACTTACCTTAGATAGGGAGCCCACAGCAGACTCAAGTACAGGTATCACCAATGTCCAATTTGGTGAACCAATGAGTTTTATTGGGTTTACTTACAGGAATATGGGTAGGGGTTACTTATAAAAGCAGAAATGACTCAAAGAGAGTTGACTCACAGAAGCCTACCCCATCATGGGTGACAGCTCACAAAGCTGGGAAACTGGAGCACACTGCATACCCTGCAGGCAACTTCCTAGGTTGACAAGTTTTCTTTTTTTTTTTTTCCAGTTGCTTCAGTTGGTTGGAGCCCTTCTCAGGCAGCTGGATTGGTCTCAGTCTTTGCAGCTCTGCTTTCTTCATTGTTTACCTTTCCCCCTGGGAAGGCCCCTGTGAATCTGGTCAGTTTCAGGGACTGCCTGAAGCTATTTTGAGTTGTTTACCTTCCCACTTAAGAAGCCTCCTCAACTCTTCTGTAAAGTTTATACAAAGTAGTTCACTAACCGTCAGGCATCATGGAGAAACAGAAATAATAATGCTAGGGTTTGACCAACTCAAGACTCTGAGTTCTGCCTTTGACTCTCTGTTGAGATTAGTGGACCTTGAGGGTTTTTTGTTTGTTTGTTTGTTTGTTTGTTTGTTTGTTTGTTTTTTCGAGATAGGGTTTCTCTGTGGCTTTGGAGCCTGTCCTGGAATTAGCTCTGTAGACCAGGCTGGTCTCGAACTCACAGAGATCCGCCTCCCTCTGCCCCCCAAGTGCTGGGATTAAAGGCGTGCGCTACCACCGCCAGGCTTTGGACCTTGAGTTTTAATTGTCAAGTTTCCAAGTTGATGATTCCATTACGGTGCCAAAAAAAGCAAAGCAAAACAAAACAAAAAGACAACAACAACAACAAAAAAACCCTGCATATGATTTTTGGTAATGTATTGTGTTCCTGACGGTATTTATCACTTTTCTTTTTAGACAGGGTAACTCTACATAGCTCTGACTGTCCTGGAACTTAGCATGTAGACCAGGCTGGCCTCAAACTCACAGTGCTCCACCTGCCTCTGCCTGCCAAGTGCTGGGATTAAATGTGTGCACTAAACACCCAGGCTGTGGGTATTTCTTATGACTCTTTCGTGTGTTTACTCAGTTTTAGCCAGTTGTGATACTCTCAATGCATGTTATTTAACGGTAGTAAGAAACATACTATATGTTTATGATTCTCTCAATAAAGCTTTTCAAATAATTTCTAAATTCCTCAGTAGCAGTAGAATTCATCCCCAAGATAGACATACCACAATAAGAGACACACTCTGGTCAGTTGTCAAAAGTCAATAGCTTCCCAGGAAGCCTGTTCAAGCAAAAAAATTCATGTTCCAAAAAGGTAATTTATCCCAAGGCATATATATTATATATGATATTATATGATATTTTATTTTATTATTATATATTCCTGCTTGCCACAAGTATCACCTACTTCAAGAGCTTGGGAAGCATTCATCAGTCTTTCACATGCTTTCCCTCCACCCACGTGACTTAGTGCTTTCTTTTATTCCTTCACAGTTTGAGAACATACGTACTCACACATATCTGTGGAATATGCATGTGTGTGCGTGTGCCTACGCGTGTGCACGCACCACAAATACTATTTATCTGTTGCTCGTTTCTCTTGCTCTTCCCTCAAGCAGCTTGTTGTCTCTTATCTGTTTTTTTGGGGGGGTCTGTTAATCTCAAATGTAAACCACTAATTCCCCCGTATTCCCCATAGGGTAACGAGCACTGTGCTGTGCCTTTAATAAATGCTTGCAAATGGCAAAATGAATTCTTTGCCTTGGTTAAAAAGGACTTCTGCATGGAAATGAGCCCCTCTGTTTGTGTGTAGGCTCCAATGGTTCATTTTCCTGTCAGACTCCCCCGTTATGAAGGCGGTGGCAGCATCAGCCGTGTGAAGGGAGGGAGTTTGTGTGGGGAACATTTGGAGGCTCAGAAAATCCTCCCGAGCTCTGCAAGCATCACAGTTTGTTTCCAGACTTCTATTTCATTCTGTCTCAAGACCAGAATAGGCAGAGAAGAAAGATGGCAAGATCCACAGGGTTCCATATGTGAAGTCAACCCCTAGCCCCCTTCAGAAGGAAGTGGGAGGCAGAAAGGAGAGAA
Organism: Neodon shergylaensis; assembly: GCA_025134845.1. NCBI lineage: Eukaryota > Metazoa > Chordata > Mammalia > Rodentia > Cricetidae > Neodon > Neodon shergylaensis. The sequence continues at coordinate 18,620,514 of JABTXL010012406.1, forward strand.
ATCATTAGAGAATTTCTCAGCTCTGTTAATTCTCATTGGCCTGCAACTTTGCCTAGAGGCTCCTGAACCCACAAAATGTATCACTGAATGCATGACGCATTTAATTAGTTTGAATCCTCTCCTTTCCAGTTTTTCTAAAATAACACAGAACATCTCAGGGCAATACGTGTTTTCAAACCAATGTAATTCAAACCGCGTCTAAGTCCATGCTAATAGCTGGTGTGCCTTAAGCCTCTTTTGAATTATTTATTCTTATGTGTGTGTGTGTGTGTGGTTGTGCGTGTGTGTCTGTGTATAGGTATGTGAACGGAGTGTGGGTGCTTGCAGAGGCCAGAGAGGAGCTGGAGCTGGAGTTACAGCCACCTGGAAGATACTGATGGAGGTGCAGAGTACTGAACTTGGGTGGCCTTAACCATCTCTTTTCCCCTTCCAGGTAATTTAGAAAAACAAAGTACGTTTTCAGTGGCAGAGCATGGAAGGTACTCAATTGAATAAAAGGAGAGAACAAGGCATGTGTTTTAATATTCTGAAGATAATTCAGCAAATATGGACTAGGATACTGCACGGCCACCCCCACCACTCCCAGTCCAGTCTTTCATAACATCACTAGACTGTTTTTTGAAAGAGAAGAGGCTGTCTCCAGTGAGACCATGCCAGCTCTGGAATTACTGTCCCTGTCCCATTCCTCCACCTCAATCCAATTCACACTTTTATGATTGGCTTCCTTTTTGACCCAGGCTTGTTAATTATATCCAGCTGTAGGCAAATTGCTCTTCCAAATTGGCAACTCCGAGCTCTCAAGCTGCTTGTGTGTTTTTATTTTTTTTTCTTTCTTTCCCTTGATAAAACCTTTGGAGCATGCATTTTCTTGACTAGTGTTTCTGAAATAATCCCCAGTTACGGATATTTTAAAGAGTCCAAGGGACTCACAGAATAACTCTGGCTTCTTCAACTTGACCCAAAACTGCCTAAGAACATAGACAGATGAGAGTTCCCCCAGGGATGTAAGCAATTTGCCATCGCTAGGGCCTTGTTTTCCAGACACTCTGGTGTTGGGATTGAAGCTGTAACAGGCCTGGCCATGGCCATACTGGAGAGAAAAGGTACTTTCCTGTCCAGTCCAAAGCTCTCTGCGGGTAGCAAACACTTTTTTTTCCCCTTAGGAAATTCCTGCTTCATCTAGCACTTTCTAGTTCAGAAATTCCCTCTTTCCTTCTCTCCCTGGGTCTCTGTTGACAGCACAGAAACTGTCTTTCATTTTTAGTTTTCTTTTTGATTTTTTCGAGACAGAGTTTCTCTGTGTAACCTTGGAACTCATGCTGTAGACTAGGCTGGCTTCAATCTCAAAGATCCATTCCCGGTGCTGGGTGAGGTTAAAAGCTCATCAACAACACACAAACCCTTGCAACAACTTTACTGTGAGGAAAACTTACAGTGATTTTAGTTTTTCACTTTCCAAAGGGGGTGGTAGTGGGGTGAGGAATAGAAGCTCATTTTTACCTACCAACCTAAGAAGACTCTGCTTGATAAATTGGCATTGGGGATACCATTTTAGGACAGAGGAACTGAAGTGATGATTGAGGTGCAGAGTCAGAAGAACCTAGTCCCAGTCTTAACCCTATTACTCACTATAGAACCTTTGGCAAGTATTTTAATTCTAAATGGAGGCTAGTTCTAACTAGGTAGGTGGAATTACTGCTACCTGCCTTGCCCACTTCATATGCTTGGACTGAGATGAATGAGTACACGTGGAATATGTTTTGTGAACGAAAAAAAAAAATAACTACCTAGTTCCTAAAACTAGCTAAAAATTTACCTGACTGACTATAAATGCCTGCTGTGTATATACTCATGATCTGTTCACTGAAGAAATAAAACATTCTGTCTGCTGGGTACAGATTTGCTCAGTGAACAAGAGGATGAAAATAACATTCAGTAAGCAACTAATATAATCCAGGCCCACATGTTTATTAATACTTAGGTAAATCAACACTGCTACAAAACGATGCATTGCATTTGATTTTCTGAAAAAAAAAATACAATTTATTGATCAGATGTGGCTATTGTCCCAGCGCTTGGGTAGCAGGAGGATTGTAGCAAGTTTGCATACTCTGGGCTATAGAGATCTTATATATTCAAGGCAAGGCTTTTCAAATTTTGTTCTTTGTAACCCTGGCTGTCTCAGCTATTCTTGGGTCCCTGTGAGACATCATTGGACAAAGCAACACCAAAGAAGATCAATTTATTTTTGCTCTTTGTTGTTGGGGTTTCTGTCCTGCCTGGTTCCCAGTCTTTAAGTCACAAATCACACAGAGGTCTACATTAACTATATACTGATTGGCCCATTAGCTTAGGCTTCTTATTATCTTTTATAACTTATATTAGCCCATTATTGTAGTATATGTTAGCCACATGGCTCAGTACCTTTTTCATCAGGGCAGTCACATCTTGCTTCTTCTGTGTCTGGGCCCACAACTGTGTCCTCTTCCAGAATTCTCCTGTTCTCCTTGACCCATCTCTACTTCCTGTCTGGTTGTCCCACCTATACTTCCTGCCTGGCTACTGGCCAACCAGCATTTATATAAAATATAATTGACAGGATACAGACCATGGTCCCACACCAGCTCTTGGTTTCAGAGGTCTTTGTGTCCCTCATAGTGGGAAAATGCATAGTCTAAAGTATGTGGTGGAGATTACGCAATAATTGCCAGGAATCAGAAAGAGGTGGCAGGAACCAAGGATGTCCATCATTTACAAAGGTCAAACCCCAAGTGACTTAGCCACCCACCTCCGAAAGGCTCTATAGCCTTCAAAATAACACCCTACAATCTGAACCCATTCAGAATATTCTGTGGTTGGGAAAGGTTTCAGATTCAAACTACAACTCTGGTCTTGATAGATATCCTGGACTAGATCTTGAATGGTCCCCAAAGACTTAGCTATAGAAGGCTTGGTATCCAGTCGGTGGCGCCACTGGGAGGTGGTAGAAAATTTCAGAGGTAGGAAGGCTTCATGGGAGGAAATCAGGTCCTCCAGTGAAATGGTCAGTTCTCTGGTTGCTTCTTACCCATGGCTTTCTGGCTACAAGGAAGTGAGCACCATACTTTACCTTATGATCCCTCACCATTCTCCTGCCTCTCCAGAGGCCCAAATGACTGAAGACTGAAGTTTTGAGCCAAAAATAAACATTAAAAAACTTTAAGTTGTTTACTTGCAGGTTATGGTGTCACTCATTTCTAATCCCAGCACTCAGGAGGCAGAGGCAGGCAGATCTCTGAGTTTGAGAGTACGAAGACAGCCAGGACTACTCAGGGAAATCATCTCAAAAAAAAAAATCCAAAAGAAAAGAAAAGAAAAAAAGAAGAAGTTGATTACTTAAAAACTATTTTGTCGCAAAGATGGTTAGCACCTTATTCTGTTGTAGGTCCAGGGTCCTGAACTTTGAGAAGTCTCTGTTCCATCCCTTATCAAACAGATGTGCAGCACCCAGTTCCATATTGGCAATCATGCAAAAGGTCATACAGTGGAGAAACCTGTTTAGTTTTGCTCACTCCTGAGTTCTACAAACATACCGATCTCCAGTGTTTATTTTCCAAATTACACTTACTAAAATTTGAGAAAACTGGGATTCTATTGGAAGCATTTTGCCAAATGCAAGTCTTGTGGGGTAAAGGTATGTTCCCTTGGTCTTGGTCTTGGTTGGGTCAAATCAGAGTCAGGGCGTTTTTTTCCTTGGCTCTTTTTACCCTACAGGTTTAAGTTCATGATTGGAGCTAATAGGTGCCACATTCAAAAGAACAAAATATATTTTTATGGTTCAAATGGTAACCTACAGCTGTAATCCTAGTGGCAGGATTGCTATAGTTGAGTTCCAGAAACAAGCAAAAAGCAGCAGCCCTGCCTACCCCGCCCCAATCAAGCAAACAACCCTTCCATCTACTATAGCCAGTCATGTGGCAAAGAATGGCCCGGGGGGTAAAAGTACAACTATAAAAATTAAGTAAGCTAAATTAACTAGTAATTGAATTAATACTATTTTCCCCCTATGGTCCCAGGTTGGAAACTGGACCTTGAACATGCCATGAGACTGGTTTGCCACTGACCTACTTCCCAAACTCATGCTTTAGTGTTGTTGCTGTTGACCGTTTTAGTTAGTCTTTGTTTTTAGTTAGTCTTTGTTTTATTCTAATGATTTATTTATTTTTATTTTATGTGCATTGGTGTTTTGCCTGCATGTATGTCTGTGAGAGGGTGTCAAATTAACTGGAGCTGGATTACAGACAGTTGAGAACTGCTACGTAGGTGCTGGGAATTGAACCTGGGTCCTCTGGAAGAGTACCCAGCTCTTAATTATTGAGCCATCTCTCCAGTCCCCAGTCGTTTTTTTTTTGTTTGTTTGTTTTTTGTTTTTGTTTTGCCTGTAAACTTTTGTCATCTCATTGCTTTATCGCAATACATTACATAGAACATAAACTTTATTGTATTAGCCACTTCGAGTGTGTCACTTAGTGCCACTAAACACATCCATGATAATGCCTTGCAGGCTTCACTAGTAGCTCTCGCCAGGTTTTTTTTTTTCCCCTGAAGAAATAAGATAAATATAAAATAAGAGAAAGGAGATTTTATTTGTGATTCTGTACATTTATGCACACATGTGCACGTGCGAGTCTGTGGGTGTCTCTGAGGCACTGTCAACGTGGGTGCTCCGGAAGTTCATAAGAGGGTGTCAGGCTCCCTGGGGCTGGAGTTAGAGATGTCTGTGAGCCCTCTGACATGGTAAGTGGGAAACAAACTCTGGCTCTCTGGAGGAGCAGAGTGGGTTCTTTACCACTGAATAATCTCTGTAGCCACTCTCCCCTCCTCATCTTTTTCTTTCAATGGAAATCCTATAATGTCTTCAACTACCGTGCACCAATGTTTGATCATAAACATTCTTCCCTGCGCAATTTGCTTTTTCCATAAAATTCAGCTTCGTGTATTATAAGAGATATCCTACTAAGTCATACAGTTATGACTTGGTCTATATATGGACATTTGATTATTCTCACTTTTCTTTTCTGTAAATACCTGAGTACCTAAAACATTTTTCATATTTTGAGTTGTGTTAGGACAGCAAGTAGGTAAAAGAATATGAACATTTCAGTGATTTTTTTTAAAATGAAAAATGCCAGAGCAGGAGAGTGGAGATTTCAAAAACAGCCAACTACCAAACTGATGGTGAGCCCCACTGGTCCACTTTAGCTGTGAGCCCTAAGGATAAACGGACCACTTTGCTTGCTCAAAATGTTACTGCCTTTCTCCTGGTCTTGTTGAGAAGCCATCTCTGCTGATTCCTTGTAAGAATTTCCTTCTTTCTCTCTTTTTCCTCTCCCCTATTTTTTTTGGGGGTGGGGGTGGGGGGGTGCAGACAGTGAATTGCTTCACCGACAGTCTTGCTATTGCCTGAGCTCACTGAAGCCTAGTATAGTCTGGATTCCTCCCTGTGATACTGCCCATCTAAGGGGCCTGGCCCATCTTGAGCACCCCCAAAGCATTATCTGTACTGTTACTCCTCCATCTCCATCATAGAGAAAATAAAACGAATTCTTTATCTCTTGTTCCAGGGAATGGCTACGATAAGAAGTGTGGTACTCTCCACCGTCTACATCTCTATATGGTTTTGTTTGCAAACAATTTGCCAAAATCATGAGCGTCTCTCATCATTCTTGCAAGAATAAAACAGGTGAATTCACATGGACAGAGGAGTTTGCTTTGCTTTTACTGTGGCAAATTACTGCTAATGTTTTTAGAAAGTCCTGCTAAATCTTCAGAAAGGAAAATAATAGGTTTTGGTTACCTGTGATTTAGAAAAGCTCCTCAGTGTAAGAAACAGGGCCCCAGGGTACACTGTGCTTCAAGTTATAGGTTAATGAGCAAAGGTACAGCTACGTTGTACCCTGAGGGAGGAAGCCTGCACTCTGTTGAACTGAATTGACAAATGTTAGGCTGGTTACAGGTGCTAATGACCAATCAAGACGGGAGTTTAATGAAGTTTCTCTCCTCAGCAAATAAAAAAGAAACGCACTTTCTCCTTTTTGATCTATATGTATATATAATATATGTACATAGATATGTATGTATCTAGATATATACAGAGATGGCATACAGTTACTTGTATTTATATTTCCTGTTCAAAACCTAGTCATACCAGTGTTGCAGAACGATGTGGCTTTGTAAATGGCGAGAATGTTATGTCAAATTGAATCTCACCTCATTTTGATTTTAAAAGGCTAAAGATGTCTGAGTGGCTGATGGGTGTCAATCAAGACTATTGTTAGAACTTGCGTATACGGCATCAAAATTCGAAGTCAAAGTTATGCTTACTCAATTGTGATCATACTTGCTTATGTCATATTTTGCAGGCTTAAATAAAGTAAACAGCCATACAGCGTTGCTACAGAAGCAAGTCAGGGTGGCATCTGGTGAAACCCCGTCAAGCTCCTAAGGCAGCAAAGGGACAGAGTTTAAAGATGTTAGCGCAGCATAGGGTTCCTTCAGAGCAACCATGCTGTCGGGGCAAAGTCCTTTTATTAAGTACTCATTTCCTAAATAGGTACAAGACAATAAAAAACAAAACGCAAACCACTCTCTACTACACCAGGCTATGCAAAGGCAGAGGGGCGAGGAGCTTCTCCAGCAACAAGCAAAGTCAGTGACGCGGCAAGTAAATTCAGATATTCTGTAAATGACAAACCAGAAATGAGGAACGCCAGCTGTTCACACTGGAAACTTACCCAACATTTTATTTTAGTCCAAGTTTTATTTATTATGAGAACAGACGAGAGTAAGTTTTCAGTGGGGGTAGGGAGTCTTATTCCTTACCACAGCAATAAGGAACAGTGAAATTTCAGCTCAGCTCGGCGTTTTAAAGGTTGCTCCCCTTTCTTCCTATCACCAACCGCTCCGGTGGGACCGCCACCTTGGGGACAGAACCCCAGGACGCCTCTTCTCGGGCGCCTCCTCCGTGGTTCTCCCACTGTCCACCCACACTCCTGCCTCTCAAGACTCGCTTCTAGGGGATCAGGCATTGAGCTGCGCCGCGTCCCTCTTTCCGGCTCGCAGCCCGGGAGCCGCGCGGCCACCGAGCCCAGGTGGCGAACAAAGGCTGCGCGGGGCGCGCGGCCGGGCTGGCGCGCGTCTTCCCGGCAGGAGGCGACGGCGGCGGTGGCGCGCGCCGGAGCCCGCATTCCACCGAAGCGGCCGGAGCCCGCGGGGCGACGTCACCCCAGGCTCCGCCCCCGTCCCTCCCCGAGCAAAGTAACTCTGGACTACCCTGAGCTGCCTCTACCGAGCATGGAGAGCAGTGGCCGCGGCTGGCGGGCGACGCTTTCGCCCGCGAGGTAGTTTGCCGACGTTGTGCAAGGACGAAAGTGCTGGCGGGTGGCCGCGGCGTCCCCGCGAGCCCCCCACGAGGCCGGGCGGGCGGCTGGCTGGTGGATTTCGCCGCGATACCCCCGGAGGCTCTTTGCAAAGCTGCTTGAAACTTCTCCCAAACTCGCCATGGATGTGGCGGCGGCGGCGCTGCCTGCTTTTGTGGCGCTCTGGCTCCTGTCCCCGTGGCCTCTCCTGGGGTCGGTCCAAGGCCAGTTTTCAGCAGGTGAGTGGTCGGTGGTGGGGGGCATCTGGGGTCTGTGGCTGTCCTCAACCTTGGACTCTGAGGGAGGAGGAACTAGCTGGTTGCCGGGACTGGGGATTCGGGAGGTGTTTGCTCGGGGTGGGGGGTGCAGGTTGAAGCCAGGTCTGTCCCGGGAGTTTGTGTCAGGCGGGACGCGGTCAGGAGGTGGGCGCCACCCCGCTCAGGTAACTTTTACGTTCGCGACCCATTGTTTCCGAGGCTGGCCGGGCACGCAGACAGCCCCGGGTATACTGTATGGAGTCTGTGGCGACCTTGCTTTTCTTGGGTGAACCGTAGATATCTTGGGCGTCGGGAAAGCAGTCCTCACAGCCTTAGTTAGGGAAGAGAGAAAGAAAAAGTACTTAGGGCTCCCGGGACCACGATTCTTTGGCTCGCCGAGCGGGCTGGTGGCTCTCTGCCGCCAGACTGTTCAAAAATTACCCGGGAAGCTTTTGTCAGAATTGTGGGGACGCGTAGGGACTGACATCGGCGCGCTCTGCCAGGTGCTTTTTGGCCCGGGAATAACCTCCTCTGACTATTGTCCAACGACTTCCCTGTGACTCTCGGAGGCTTCTTCCTCCTCCGCTGAGGGTTGAGAGTTGCTCCTGGGTTGATTACAGGGCGCAGCGTGGAGCATGTTGCATGTGTATGTTGGCGGAGCCCGTACGACGTTTGGAAATGTGACTCTTAGGATAGAATCAAAGCTGTCCTGGGCAGCGAGGGCTGGGCGCCCATTCCCGGAAGGCTTACCCTGTTTATGTATTGAAGCCAGCACAAAGCTGGCTCCACATCTCCCTGAGTCCGCCTGGATGACCCGGGCTGGGAACGTTCTCAGTCCACCAGGGCAACCCGGGTAGAGAGACGCGACGCAGAGTTCCATGGTTATCCCCTTTTGAACCTCACAGAAGACCCTGGACTCCCGGTCTCTCGGACTGGTTGTCTCTGTTCCCATCCACTTTTGATATCCTTCCTAGAGATCGGTTTCTTTTGTGTGTCGTCCGCGGCTCTGAAGTTTCACCTGGTGGACGCTGGGGAGCGAGCTCCCAGGTTGATCTTCTGCCTCCCGCAGGGCTTGACAACTTTTCTGGCCAACCGACCCGGCCCCGCGCGTTTGGCGGGCGCATCTGCTGCCTGGGTTCCTAGGACAGATGGAAACACAGAAGGGCCGAAGGGTGACGGGAAACGAGACTGTCGCGCTTCTGGCTGAACCGACAGGATGCGTAGACCGAACTTACTTTGTATTTGACAGCTTCATTGTTGAGACTGCCCGATTTCCTGGAAATAAACTCACCAGGTTGTTTTCCGGAGCAAATCCTTCATTAGTTATTTTTTCTCCCCTCCCCCATTTTCAACTGTACACAAGGACTTAGATCTCAGATTCTGGTGCCTGAGTGTATCCTCTTCTTAGGCAGAGGCTGTGAAATGGTAGCAGGCAAAGGAGAAACCATGTATCTAGGTGATGTGCAGAGGCCACCAGTTCTATGCAGTGAGCTCCGACGACTTAATTTAATTCTCTCCGGGTTCAGTATTACCGCCCGCGTCTCTGCCATACAAGGCTGTTAGTATTGGAACCATGCTTGATGTAACTCATTATATGCAGCAAGTTGGAGGGAGTATTGATTTCTACACAGTGCTTGTCACTGCACGGAGAGCGTAGCTTGAGAAGGCATGTAGTTTGCTAATTGAACTTTACCAGTTGCATGATTAAACTCATGTATTCGGGACTGGCGACTAGTGATGTCTTAACAGCCGATTGGATATAGGCTCAACACTGGAGAAACTTTTCTCCTTCAAAGTGTTATTTATCTTTTTCACGGGGACTGAGACTGCCTCATCACAGGGCGCAGATGTGCTTCTGATAGTTTATTATGAATGCAGCCAGTTCTCACAGAACTGCTAACATCTTCTTGCTATTCAGGATATGCATGTATGCCCACAACCAAAGGTCTTTTATCTCTCAAGTTTAAAGTCAGGTTTTGGACTTATCTGTCTGTCTCCAGAGATTTAAAGTTGGTTTTGTAGGCATTTCTTTTTTTTCCCTAGTTGTCATAAATCATTTGGTATTGTAATGTCATTAAACTCTTTGGCATATTTGTAAAAAAATATTGATTGGCGTTGGAGATGAATTAGAGATTGAAAAAATTGGAAGTGCTTTTTTATTTCTTGCTTTTTTTTCTTCTGAGTCTATTTTAAATGACGAACTTCTTGAGAAATTTAAATAAACACGCATTAAAGATAGAAAGAGGCATATTTTCAAAGTTTTAAAGTAGTCCAGTCTCCTAAATATGTATTAGGAATCATGGTTACCAAGGTCAGGTTGTCACTTTTCAATATTACTGTGTGGCTGTACATATTGTACGCTTCAAAAACAAATTGGGGGGGGGGATACTGTAGTTGGGAATTTGAAATGTCCTTTACACACTGAATCTCTTTGTGTCTCAATCACACATTAACACTTTCCTATCACAACCGGCTTTTTTTTTTTCTGTTTGCTTTTCAAGTCTAAAGCTGCTGCATGGCAAACATCTTTAAAGCCAGGGCTTTATGAATTTCACCCTTCATTCTAGCTTCAGAAAACAACACTTGCATCTGCATTCTATCCAGGAAAAGAAAACTGAAGTATGGGAGACCAGAGTGTTACACGACAGTCTGTTTCCTGGGCTGCGCTGCTGTTCTTGTTGGTCTCACCATGCAAGCAAGCTTTCTGTAGAACTCATGACCGACAAAACCTGTCTTGCTTGGAAACTCAGCTTTCTCATCTATAAAATGGGGATAATAATACGCGTCCTGACCTTCCCACATAGTTTTTATGAGGACCAAGTGAAGTCGTTTATGTGAACCAGCACTGTCAACTGTAAAGCATGGCTGAGCTATCTGGGGTGTAATCATCATAAATTAAGGTAGCCTGAGTGCCAGAGTTTCAGCTTTTATGGCTCTTAAACTCTTAGAACTCTCAGTAACTATAGGCTGTTCAGCAAGGTGTGTGTGTGTGTGTGTGTGTGTGTGTGTATGTGTGTGTGAGAGACAGAGAGAGAGAGGGAGAGGGAGAGAGAGAGAGAGAGAGAGGGAGGGAAAGAGGGGGAGAGAGAGAGAGGGGGGGGGAAAGAGGGAGAGAGAGAGAGATATTCCACTAGCCTCCATTTCCATCATAAAGATTGATTCAGAGCACGGGTTTGATACTGAGACGGCAGTATCAGAAATTATCTTTGATCATTTTTCAGCTCAGCTATGCCAATCTTTCACAAATTGACGAAAGCGTTGCTAATATTCCTAGTACCCTAATTGCAGGGAAAATACTTGGATCGTGTTGGGATTTTAAGGTGATTTGTTGAACTGGTTCAGTGTTTCCTCAGTGTGGAGAATTACATGTAACTTTGGATGCAGTCTTACCAATGACCTAGAGAGGGACTATTGTGTCTGCTATGAAGTGAGCCTGGGAACGCTTGCTGTTCAAGATCTTGCCTTGGATCAGGTCCTGGCACATCACCCTGGTCATTCCTTAGGACCTTACTACGAATCAAAACAGACCCACTTGCCTTGCGTCTGGCTTCTTGCTGTCTCTAGTACAAAATTAAATTTCTCTTACTCTGATTATCTCCTGGGCAGATACTTTGGAGCCGGCTCATGTTTAAGGCTTGCCATTTAGTTCTCTAATTTTGATGGGCTGGTATTCTTTGTTGTCTAAATACATTAAAATTCTGAATTCTGCGCCCTAATAATGATATGGATAATTTCAGGACTGTTTTTCTTTCTCAATGTTTCCCTTATATCTGAGTTTCCTAGCATGTGAGATGTCATTTTGTGTCTGCCTGCCCAGACGGGAAGAGGCAGGTTTGGCTGCTGTTTGGTCATTGGCATGTGTGTTGCTGACAGCTCTTCTCTTTGTATTCATGAATGTGAATCTCGAAAATAAATCAATAAATCAACCCCTCTGTTACTGTGTCCCTCTTTCACACTTCGGCCCACACCTCCCTGATAACAACTTAGCTCCACATCCATAGTCAGCAAACCAGAAGCTTGTCGCTTTTGCTAAATATCTTTAAGTACTGTGTATGTTTGTAAATGCTAGCCATATGACCGGTCCACTACCCAAAACTAAACCAGTGCTCTCACATACCAGACCCTCTCCAATGTGCAGTATTGATGTATTAGTGCCTATGTGTGGAGCCTTAAATTTGCATGACATAACTTCATATGGAGAAAGTGTGTTGGCTACCACTCATGTTTCCCCAAGATTGTATTTAGGCAGAGGAGGTTATACTGAGTGTGGATCTGCACTGTTCCCATTTCTTCAACTTAGTTTTTCATGGAGGAAAGGACAAAGGATTGTTGAAGGCTGAGAGCAGGAACTATCAACAGAATTTATAGACAAAATAAAGGGAGTGCATGTGTGGTGTGTGCATGTGTATGGGTTCATGTGCATGTGCACATACATGCGTGACGTCATTTACCTAGTTTTCGGAAGACGGAAAAGCGTCTTTTTTTTCTGAGTCATTTATTAGAATTGGCCTCTTTGCCTTTGTCCAAACAGATTTATTTCTTATTCTGAGAGTGCAAACATTTTCCTCTGTGTATTCCTCTCAGACATTCCCCTTTGATCATCTGTGTCTGGTCTGTGTTCCTCTATCAAATGGGGTTTCTTTGCCTAAAAAGATTGTAATTGCTTTTGAACATGACTTGTTTTTTTACAGCAGAATCCATGCTGTTGGTCATAGTTACTGAGAAATTGTACAAAACATATCAAGTCACCTTATATCTTAAAATTGTATTTGATTACAAAGCTGATGAATAATACATCTATCAGACTGCTCTATATTTCAAAAACAAGCCTGGCTATCCACGAAATAATTTTTTTTAATGTCACAGAATGTTTGCTTCTTGTGGTTATCCACTCCTGAGTGAGAGGCTTCATAGTCCCTTTTGTAAGAGAGGGTGGAAAATTTGAATACCAGGTTGCCTAGCGCTCTAGATAAGTGGATAATTTATATCCAACTGTGCCTTGGAAAACTTTTTGGAAGTTGCCACATTTGGATGCTTATAGCACGAAGCCCAAGGCAGAAACTTGGCCAACTTCAGACTCCACTCAGGACAGACGTGACACACACGATTGATGGAAATTCCCCAAAGAATCAGAGCGGCTCATAAGACATATTAATAAATTAATTTCCCAAGACAGAGTTTCTCTGTGTAACAGGTCTGTCTGTTCTGGAACTCACTGTGGAGACTAGACTGGCCTCTAGCTCATGGAGATCCACCTGCCTCTGCCTCCCAAGAGCAGGAATTAAAAGTGTGTGCCAACAATGCCCGGTCGTAAGACACATTTTATGCAGTCAGTTATGAGATGTGTGTCTCTATTCCTCTTGAGTTCTTTTCAGATTTCTTTTTTTCTTTCTTCTTTTCTTCTTCCCTTCCTCCCTTCCTTCTTTCCTTCTTCCTTCCTTCCTTTCTTTCTTTTCTTTTTTGATTTGGGTTAATGTCTTGGTTAGTCCCCTTATGGAAGCACAGTTTCCCTCATATAAAAACTTGACTGTGTGTTCTGTTTCAGGTTGTTGAGGTTCTGGGAAAACACTGGGGTGGGCATGCAGGGACTGTATTGATCCTGCTGTGGAACACTGCCATTTCTCCACTTAACCCAGGTGCAAAGTATTTTTTTTTTGGCATTCTGCTATTTATTGATAATCCAGAAAAACATATTAAAGGCTTATTTTGTCATTTACAGTTATTTTAGGTGCAAAGTAAGTGGTCTTAAGTGAAATAATTCATGCTTCCACTTAGGTGACTGTAGAGCCTAGTGAATGAAAAAGCTATGAGCTGGGCGATGCTGGCTGAGTCTTCTACCGGCATCATGGGGTAGGGGAGCCAAAGGGAAGCCTTTGTCAGAATGAAGCCAAAGGGGAGTGTTCTAGGGAATTATAGTTTTCAGTTATTTAGTTGGGAGAGCCGAAAGCTTTAAGTATGTCTATCTTAATGAAAGTGTGAACTTCAGTGCCAAAGTCTCATCCTAGGAAGACGCTGAGGAAAAGAGGTGATGGAGTTGAAAGTGCCTACTTACATTCTTTGAAAGACTACTGGTCTTTGTGTTCCTAGCATTTGTGTGTTCTATGGAGCATGAGCATTAGCTTGGCTTGGGACCTCGTGGTGGTCTCTGGTCAGCCCTACACATATTGGATTGGAATCTATATTTCAATCAGGTGATTTGCTTGACCATTTTAGTTTTTGGAAACATTGTATTAGAACAAGCTAAGCTTGAAAAAAGATTGTCACATGCACTTCATTGTAGGATTGTAAGAGTTGTGATTAAGGATTAAGTTATGACATAAAATAAATATCTCTGGGTTTATAATTATTTTTATAGATTTTGAAAAAGATTTATTATTTTTGTCTTATGTATATGAGTGTTTCGTTTGCATGTATGTCTGTGTGCCGTGTGCTAGGTTGGTGCCTATGGAAGTCAGAGGAGAACATCATATCTTCTGGAATTGGAGTTATATATGGATGTGAGTTGTCATTGGGTGCTAGGAAGCTTGACCCCAGGTCCTTTGTAAAAACAATTGCTCTAAATCACAGAGCCACCTGTCAAGCCCCAGATTTATAATTACTATTTACATTTCCTGATAATAATTTAGCATCCCTGACACATCAAAATAATTAAGATTACATGTGTTTTTTTTTTATATTTAATGAACACTCAGGCTTGAGAAGAATTTTTTTCACAAGAAGGCAAATATAAAGCTAACGTTTTAGTTATGGATGTTACTTGAAAGAATATTATAGGTGCGGATACTGTCTAAGGAACCAAAAATACTATGCATAAACTACCTTTGCTTGATTTAATGTTGGTAAGGGAAATAATATTCCCTCTGACATTAGTACCAATTGTCTCTCGCTTTATAACTCTCTTCCAAGGTCTCTGTAATAGGGAGCATGTTTGTAGGTCAGTCAAATTTAATGAATTGGAGTTCGTAGGTAGAATACATTCAATTTCACAGGAATTGTTTTTCCAGTTTTTTTTTCTGTTCTTATTTAAGCACAGAGATTGTCAGCTTTCTCAAGAGAAAAAATTATGATGTAAAAGACAGTGTACACTGTTTGTGTCAAAACACAGTTTTCCGTGCATTTTATAGCTTGCTTTAGCATTCTTTTAGAAAATGAATTTCCCCAAAGACCTAATTGCCTCTTTATTAATGAGTCTGTAAGTGTTTTTTTGCTATCCATTTACTGTTATAAATGTGTCTACTTTTGCTAGCAGTTTCAACAGTGAAGTCTCTGATGAAATCACAACTGCTATGTTTGTTTTTGCTGTTTACTAGTGATTTGGAAAAATACTGGCGTAATGACATGGTTATAACGGCGAGTAATGAAAGGCAAAAAGTATAAATGAATGTTAACCTCTGCTCGTTGATAACACCGTGATCGTAGAAGCTTGAGTTTGGGGATGGTAGATATTAAGATTCTCTGTGCTTTTGATATTGTAAATAAGAATCAACTTAGCCTACAGTGTCTGAACTGTGAGAAACAGAGCTGTTGGGATTAATAAGTTACGAATTGATAAATTCTGTATCGATTTAATACTTTGGGGTTTAAGAGGGAGATCAAATTAGAGACAATTATCAGGTAGGCATGGAAAACCTCAGAGTTTTTCACACACCTTCAAGAACTTTGGAATTTAAATGTTCTCATCAATCATTTCTTTCTTTTTTCTAATTTTATTTCAAGTTTACTAGGCCTACTCCCCCCCCCCCCTTTAGCTATACTTAGGTGTATTTAATCCCTTATCCTCTGAAAAAGGAAGATTTTCCCAAAGCAATTACAAAAACAGTAGGAACTGCCATTTGCTGAGGGCCTATGACCTAGTAAAATCTAGGATCAATGCGTTACATATTTTAAAATCTCCGCAATATCCTTTTGTTTCCATTCTACACACAGGCTTAGAGAGGGAAAGCAGTCAATGTCTCCAGAGATCCTGTGAGGAACTGGTTGAGACAGGATTTGTTATTGAGTGAATGAATGCACACGCCTGGAGTGATTACACATTTTCCTTTCAGATTAGCAGAAATGCAACAAACCGGAGAGGCCGCTACAGTGTCACTTGCAATGGAATGAAATTAGATGTGAACAACTGAAGGAAGGAATGAAGGACCGTGTGTGTGTCTGTCTGTCTGTCTTTCTGTGTGTGTGTCTAAAATCTTTCTGGTAGGAAACCAGGAGATAGTGAGGGGTGGGGAATTACGGGGGAGACTTTGGGGTTCGATGTCACATCAGGGGTGCTGGGTGGGGTGAGGGTTGGGAAGTTGAGGCTTAGCTGCTAAGGGTAGAGTGGAGGACTATGAGAGGAAGGGGTTTGTGTCCTCCCAGGTTTCTGTTCATTACAGAGCAGGTGTTTGCACTCAGGGCTGACTTACTCTTGTATTTCCCCTTGAGTCATACTTTAAAAGCAGGAATGTATTATTTTCATTATTTTATTCTCTTTGTACTGAGTGAATCCAGCATTAAGCTAGTGACTTGTACATCTGATACAACTTGCTCGGAGTGGACTATCCGGGAAGAACTTCAGCTTTCAATCAGTATCTGAAGCTGGATGTGGTGGTTCATGCTTTTAATTCCAGCAGAGATAGGTGAGTCCGGGAGACCTGGGCCAGCCTGGTCTACATAGTGTTAGTCAGGGCTATATAAGACCTTGGCTTACAAAAGGAACAGAACCCAAACTGATTTAGTACTTGAGTCACGTTTGTTATAACACACATAGCATTCTGCTTATTGATAATTTTTTTCCTTTATTTATTATATATACAGTGTTCTGTCTCCATGTATGCCTGCAGGCCAGAAGAGGGTGCCAGATCTCATTACAGATGGTTGTGAGCTACCATGTGCGTGCTTGGAATTGAACTCAGGACCTCTGGAAGAGCAGCCAGT
Organism: Neodon shergylaensis; assembly: GCA_025134845.1. Lineage (NCBI taxonomy): Eukaryota > Metazoa > Chordata > Mammalia > Rodentia > Cricetidae > Neodon > Neodon shergylaensis. The sequence continues at coordinate 18,637,081 of JABTXL010012406.1, forward strand.
GCTCTTAACCACTGAGCCATCTCTCCAGCCCTTATTGATAATTTATATAAATAAAAACCATTCTATAACCAATTTTTTTTGTATCTAGAATTTTAAAATTAGTACTTTCAAAATATAAGCCTGTTTTATTCACTGGATTTTGATGACAAGTATCTAGTGATCCAAAGTGTCAATTATGTGTGTGAATGAAAGGGATGGTCAGGTAGCTGCTTGCTTTTCAGGGATGCTGGTAGGACCTATTTATACATATATACATATGTATAACAGAACCAACAAGAGTACGTAAGTGTGGTCTAAGCTTTGGTAAATGAGTACAATTGGTACAGTGAAACCAATCTACCGCTCTCTTACTCTCTGGACCCTAATATTGAAAACTATGAAGTGCAGGTGCATTTGCATGATTTTGCTCTACTCATTTCTGCTACCCATGATGCATAGCTGTACTGTAGAACACAGAAATTAGGAAGAGATGATAAACATTTGAAGTGTCGGGTGATGAATAAAGTGAAGAGAAGTAGCAGCCGGGTGCGCAGTTACTCTTATTCTAGTACAGCGGTTCTTAACCTGTGGGTCGCGACCCCTTTGGGGTTTGCATATCAAACATCCACATTACAATTCACAAAAGTAGCAAAACTGCAGTTAGGAGGTAGCAATGAAATAATTTTATGGTTGCGGGTCACCACAACTTGGGGAACTGTATTAAAGGGTGGTGGTGTTTGGAACATTGAGAACCACTGAGCTAGTGAAAGAGTTACCTGGTATCTTAGTTTTATTTCTGGTTGTGGTAAAACACCCTGACAAAAACAGCTCACAATTCCAGATTGCAGTTCACCATTGCTGGGGAGGTCAAGGTTTCAAGAACCTAGGTTAGAGAGTCACATTATAGTCATAGTCATGAGCTGTGAATTAATACATAAATGCTAACTGCTCAACTCCCTTCCTTGGCTATTATACAATCTAGCATCCCTTGCCTCGGGAATGGTGCCAACTACAGTGGTCAGGTCTTCCTTTCTAAGTTATTGTAATCAAGGTAATCAATCCCACAGACATGCCTGCAGGCCAACCTCATCTAGGCAATCCCTCATTGAGATTCTTAAAGACTTTTTCATTTGACATTTGTTTCTATTTTTGGGGGGAAGGGTGTTTTGCCTGCATGTGTGTCTGTGTACCATATGTGCGAAGTGCCCACAGAGGTCCCTTGGGAACTGGGTGGTTGTAGTTGCCACGTGGGTGTTAGGAATTGATCTTGGAGTCTCTGGAAGAGCGGCCAATGTGCTTAACTGCTGAGCCATCCTTTATTGCGATTCTATTAGGTGATTCTGAGTTGTGTCAATTCAACAACTGAAGCTTAACTATCACACCCAGCCCTGCTTAAATAAATGTTGGTACTAGTCCTTTAAGCTCTGGGATGACTAAGGACCATGACTTTCCAGATTAGGCAGATACTTCCATCATCCGTAATGGATGCCGTGGCCTGGGCATCTGGCTCAGCATATAGAAATAAAGAGAGCAATCAAGCTAGAGATTTATTGATTTCACCCTGTCTCTTCCTGCCACCGGAGCTTATTTTAATATACCTTTGTTTGTCAGTATGGAGAACTCCTTCAGTGATCATGTTTTCTCTTGTGTATTCTTACTTTCTCTATGATTTCGTTTCTCTATTTATGTCAGTGTAAGTTGTGTTAACTGAGACCGAGTTGATGAAGTTTGTCATAATCTGGCTGGATGGTAGCAGATGGTTCATATTTACCTCTCTACCTAAGTTCATATTTACATACTTAGGAACAAATATGTTTGAAAAAGGACTGGCAGAGAGACCTGAGTCACGGGAACAAAAGGTTTTGGAGATTGCGTCCAGAGCATTGGACTTGCAGCAGGAGGGAAACCATAACTGTCTGAGCTTTGCTCCCAACCCTTTTCTCTTTAATCCTTCATTTCCTCACAGTACTGTGGGCATATTCCAATGAAGAATGATTTTAATGTCTTCTCTTCTTACTCGGCCAGACACCTCATTTTTAAAGATAAAATGAGTAATGTATGTGAAAATTCTTCTATAATTGTAAACTCACATAAAATGCAAATTCTGTTAGAGATGTAAACTTTGGTGATAAATAAATTATTGTTGAAGGCATAGGAAGTGTGTGTGCGGAAGAATGAAAATGAGAATCATAGATGCTTCATATATATTCATGTCTGAGTTATACAGTGCCTATGTAAATGTTGAGAAAGTGCTGAGATAAATAAGAGTTTATGTGGTCCCTGTGAACAATGGGTGATTCTGCTGTCATGTATCATCCAGTGTAGCCCCTCCCATTTCAATTCTGCAGATACACAGAAATGCTACCAAATACCATTGGCTTGTTTTCTAGCTGTACCATAAATAGTAAGATAGTCCTTCTTACTGAACATGGATAAGCATATGTTGTAAGGACTGGAAGCATGTTTAGCAATATGTATAGTTTTTCCCTTTTAGAGTTGTGAAGAGATAGAAAATCCTCTTTCTGGGGCTGAGTAGAGTACCTGCCTAGCATACACAGAACTCGTCCTCAGCACCTCATAAAACAGGGTGTGGTGACTCGCTGGTGTAGTTCCAGTGCTGGGGGGGGTTGGTAAAACGAGGGAGTTTATGGTCATCCTTGAACACATAGCAAGCTGGAGGCCAGTCTGGTGTATGTGGAACCCTGTCCCAAAAACAAAACAAAAACAAACAAACAAACAAAAACAAACAAAACCAAAAACAATCAATCAAACAAACTAACAAAAGCAACTACAAAATCAAAACGCAGCCTTTTCCATCCAAGCTGACTTTTCTGTTTTTTTTTTTTTTTTTTTAGCTTCTGGCCATGATTGTGATGATATCTTTTTAAATTCTATTCCTCATATCTTTAGTATTTGCTATGTGTCAATGCCAGGGCAAGTACTGAGGATGTTGGGAAGCATGGCCTGGAGCTTAGGGAGCCGGTATTTGACCTAGAGGAGGCCTCTTTCTATAGAGCTACCTACCTAATGATTCACAGTGCAGCCGGAGGCTATTTTGTAACTGACCACACCTTCAGGATTTGGCACGTCTCAGAGATGAGGCTATCTCTCACAGTTTGCTGATCTGCTTCAGAACTTGCCTAGTATAATTCTAGTGTATAAGAGTCTCCTGCCCTTGAGACTACCCTTCTCCCCCACCCCCCGAAAAGCAAAATGCCGCAGGAGAACTGTGCAAAAATTGCCATCATGATAGTAAAATTCCACTGAGTGGAATTTCCCCAAAGTTGAGTAACCTGAAGTGTAAACAGAGTCCTAGGAGGAGAGAATATTGCAGTTTTCCTGATTCTGACAGGTGCTGACTCTCCTGCCTGAGGCAGGAGTGGGAAGAATCTTCACCAGGAAGGGTCTTCAACATAGGCCTCCTCTGTATAGTACAGAATCACACATTTATATCCTAAACGTTCTTAGGCAGAGTTCCTGGTTGTTGGCTGGATTTTTATCTCTTGTGACCTATGGCTTTTGTTACCGGGACTCCAGGGTGCCCAGAGGCTTTCTCTGCTATTTCTCCCATTCCTCATATCCAGGAATGAAGTTAGGCTGAGGACATCCACCCCCTAACTCCCCAGCTAGCACCCGTATCCCAGAAACAGAACACATTCCCTCTGGTACTTTGGTCATCCTTTATGACAGGACATTGATAGTCATATTTTAACACATCCATCGTTTTTAATGGACGTGGAATTCCTTTCTTCACTGAGACCGATGCAATCTGCTACCTGTGAATTTAGGAGAAAAGCAATTTTAGAAATGGATAAATGTTTTCTAAGCCAAACTCAAACTTCCAAATTACAAAGACATAAGCATTAAAAAACAGAGCAAAGAAAACAAAGACTTTTACACTCAGTCACTAATACTTTGTGCCCATTTCAGATTTAGTCAAAACACAGCCACATGCTGGTGTCCGATCTGTGTATTTGGTAATGCAGAGGCTCACGGCACTGGACTGGACTGCTTATGGTCTTTGACATTCTCTTGATCTCTCCTTCCATCACTTGCCTTTAGTTTTCTCATTTGCATAGCAGGGCAGTAAAGGTATCTGCTCCAGATATGTGTCTTGAGGAACGTTGAGCTTAAATACTTAAAAGAGTACCTTGAGCACTGAGTTTAAGTACTTAGAAAAGTGTGTGGTCCATTAATAGCATCTATTCACTTTAATTGTCCTCATCACTACTGGACTAAGTCAACTTAAGTTCGCTGGGTAGCAAATCTCTTGCTGTTCTTTTTAAAAACCCTCTGGCTGCAGTTTTTTTTTTT
>JABTXL010012406.1:18641473-18686771 GCA_025134845.1 Neodon shergylaensis
AGAGATCCGCCTGCCTCTGCCTCCCGAGTGCTGGGATTAAAGGCGTGCGCCACCATCGCCCGGCCAATTCAATGTTTTTGAAAACAAATTTCTGCAGCTGAGATTCTTTAACAATGAACAAGAAGTCGGTGATGTGTATGTGCAAGCATCCTCGTGGCACACGTGTGTGGATAGATACTTGTGGAGGTTCAGAAGAGGGTGTTGGATCTTCTGGAGCTGCAATTGTAGGTGGTTGTGGGTTCTCTGGAAGAGGATGAATCTTTGGGTGAATGATCAGGAAAATAAAGCAACACATTTAAAAGTCAAAATCCAAAGCCACAGCGAAAGTCATGGTGCGAGCGTTAGGAGGGGTCCATGAGAAGCATTCATTTTAGGGCACTTCCTATGGTCTTGGAAGATGCATTCACAATTTCTTGAACAGGCCGGATGCTGTGGGAAGTTTGAGACAAACAATACATGACTTAACCCCCGGAGACCTAAACTGAGTTACAACGTGTTAACTTGGAGCTGGGAATAAGCTGTACGTGGGAATTGCCTAGGACATTCTCTTCTGCCTCAATCACTGTCTGTCCCAGTGAGACATGTGTCTGGTGGACGAACAGCAGGCAGGTTGAGAAATCAGAGTAAAAGATGAGAGGCAGGCCCATCTGAGCTTTCCGTCAACTTCCAGAATGAACAAGGTGTGCGGCTGTTTCCTCCGTTTGCACTCAGCATCCGTGCTAACCAAAAGCATACTGCTGACATTTAGAATATGCATTTGCCCGTGGGTTCTTACAGCTAGGATTTAGTTTGGAAGGTTGTGCGGAGATTTAAGCTTGCTTAGTACACAAAATAATGAGGTGGCTTCAAACGCGTTCAAACTCCCAGAGTGTTTAGGCCACTGCCTGCTGTCTGAAGCCATTTTCAGTGCCAGTCCAGGGTGGATTGACTATTGTTAGCACCTGCGCAGAGGGAGTCCTCTGAGAACATCTCTGTGGATTTGAGCTCTGCACAGGTTCAGGTTTCTGGCGCTCAGTCAGTCTTAACGTTTTCTCAGTATCATTTCCAACTGCAACCTGTTTTCACTTTGCCTGTGTGGTGCTTGGGAAAGCTTGTTCTTTCCCGACCTAAAAGACTTCTTAACATCTCTGCGGGAGAAGCCCTTTGCAGCACAGCCTTGAATCCGACTGAACTCATGCACTTATGGGATTTAACTGACCTTATCGGGACTACTTTGTGTCTTGACTGGTTGGGCCTAGTAATTACAGCTGTGGATTCATAAGCCCTTCCAGCTAAAAGTTGGTTTGTCTATTTTTACCTTTTAAGTTCTTCCAAGTTTCTTTACTTGTTGACTTCCTGGCATCCCGTTTTACCAGCTTCATAGGCGAAATAAAAATAATCATTAAGAAAACTCTAACAAAACAGCAAAAACAATAGCCAACCCAAACTCTTGTTTGCGGTACACCCAATTTTGAGCTTAAAAAAAAAATAGTTAAATGGCTCCAAAGTCACAACTTGATGACTCTTTAGAAAGCAGAGTCTTCTCTGTCTCAGACTCAGTGCTACCAGAAGGATGCTGAGTCCGAAAGTGCCAGTGATGGGAGACTGATTACAAGAATGTGAACCTCCCTGGTTCAGACTCTCTGGAAATCCACCACCAAGAAAGGTGAGGGATGAGATTAGGGAGTGTCCTTTCCTCCCTAGTCTCCTGAGGAACGCAGAGGCAGTTGAAGCCTTGAGGGCTGTGGGCTACTCCCTGCGGTAGGAGGTCTGAACAGGAGAGCATTCCATCGCATTTGGTCCCCTTCCTTTCTACTTATCACCGTAACCGACCTCAGCAGGTTCTTCACAGTTTGGAGGCTAATTACAACGATCCTGTCCACCCCTAACATTCATTCACAACTATGCCACAGCTGTCCCCAGTGGCTATCGCTCTCTAGAATAGCAAGAGATTTTGTAAAGTGTCACAGGTAATTTTCAGTTAAGTTAAGAAAAGGTGGAGGCAGCCGATAAGCCAGTAACTAAAACCTTGGAAGTTAGGTTTCTTTTGAGGTGGAGAATCTTGTCAACTCATCTGTGGTTATGAATCATAGCCACACCAAGCATTTTCTTTTTCTTATCTTAATGGAGCAATAACACACAAAGGTTATATCTTTCCTACACATTGTGACAATAGACTTGAGCTTACAACTGCATGCCAATCTGAATATTCTCTTTAGCTTGTTAAAACAAGTGACATAGAAACGGGCAGTTCTGGTGCGTGCCTTTAATCCCAGCACTCAGGAGGCAGAGGCAGGCGGATCTCTGTGAGTTCAAGACCAGCCTGGTCTACAAGACCTAGTTCCAGGACAGGATACAAAGCTACAGAAAAACCCTGTCTCAAAAAAGGAAAGCAAAACTAATCAAGACAAAACAACAACAACAACAAAAAACAAGTGATACCATGCTAGATTATTAACCGTTCTTTGTTTTGAACACTTTGTTGGGGCAGGAATCATTGATTTTTGCATAGTTATGATTGATTGTTAACTCTATTAGGAGAGGCTGGGGAGTGAGTGGCCTCTTCCCTCAGCAAAATGTAGAAGGCTGAACTCATCTCATTCCTTTCATGTCAGCCTGGTTCAAATCAAATGTTAAACACATGGTGACCCTTGCATGCCAGGCATTGTGTGCAGCATAGAGGGAAAAAGATGAAAAAAGAAATGGGCCAAATCTCTGTGCTGATTGTAGACTATCGGAGCATCTAGAGGTAAGTTCAGAGTGGAGAGTCCAGTCTTGTTGGTCCAAGCCTTGGAGCATCTGCTTTCGACTTTAATCTTATGTTTTTCTATTTGACTCTTTTCATAGTGAATGTGTGATTGTCTGTGGTCACATATAGTTTATGATGTTTTAAGCTCACCTTCCTTAAGGGCTAGTGATTCAAAGCTAGCTACCACCACATAAAAGGGCAAGCTTTAAAAAAATGTCTTTGGAATTATGTGAATATTTTGCACTAAACACCATCTTAAAAAACAGAATATTGCACAGCAACAGATAGTCTAAGAAAACAAACCTCTTTGCAGTGGTTCTCAACCTGTGCAGGTCATGACCCCTTTGGGGGTTGAGTGGCCCTTTCCCAGGGGTCACACATCAGATACCCTGCATATCAGATGTTAACATCACAATTCATAACAGTAGCAAAGTTATAGTTATAAAATAGCAACAAAGGCAGTTTTATGGTTGGGGTCACCACAACATGAGGAACTGTATTAAACAGTCACAGCATCAGGAAGCTTGAGAACCACTGCTCTAGTGATGTGGGAAGTCCTCCGGTATCTGTGTTGCTTTTATTGGATAATGAAGGAAGAAACTGCCTTGGCCTGTGATAGGGCAGAGTAGAGCTAGGCGGAGGCAGAGAGTGGGGAACTAAACTGAATGCTGGGAGAAAGAAACCAGTCGGGAGAAGCCATGTAGCCCCCTGCCAGAGACAGATGCGATGGACCCTTGTTGGTAAGCCACAGCCATGTGGTGATACACAGATTAATAGGAATGGGTTAACCAAAGATATAAGAGCTCACTAGTGATACACTTAAGTCATTGGCAAAGCAGGAATTTAATTAATATAGTTTCTGAGTGATTATTTTGTGGTCTGGGCAGCTGGAACAAACAAATGGCCTCTTCCTACACTCTAGGCGGAGATGGCCCAGTTGTAAAGGTGCTGGGGGCCCATCCTGATTAGTGGTGGAAGGTGAGAATTGATGCCAATACACACATGCGCATACACATAGACACAAACACGAGAGAGAGAGAGAGAGAGAGAGAGAGAGAGGAGAGAGAGAGAGTAAATAAATATAGAAATGCAAAAAATACTCAGAAGTTATACTCTTAAAATTATTATACTAAACATTTTTTTGTGGCCCATGAAGGTATCCTATGTTATTCTGAAATTTTTGTAATAATGAACATGTGGTAATGACTAAATGGACTTATATCCAATTTTGCTGCACATTCTTATATTACTTGATCTTTAAAGGATATACCATGAAAGTGTTAACAGCTACCAAGTCTGTATTTTAAAATGAAACTTAAAAGCATAGGTTTCCAAATTTAATATAGATACATATATTATGTATATAGCTGGTTTGCCTGCACAGATGTGTGTGCACTGCCTGTGTGCCTAGCTCTGCCAGAGGCCAGAAGCGGGCATTGCATCTGGGCCTGGAGTTACAGATGTTGTGGCCACTGTGGGTGCTGGCAATCAAACTTTGGGTCTCTGTAATAGCAGCCAAAGCTTGTAAGAACTGAACTGTCTCTCCAGTCCCAACTTTCTTACCTCAAGGCTGTGTTTGAGCTTTACTTTGATCATTTCCTGTTATGATTTTCCCTAGACTTTTTCTTCCCATTCCCTTTCTTCCATCTCCTTATGTAGCCCACACTGTTTTAGGAGCCACATCTGTTTGAAATCTCCTGCAGTGTGGGTGTCATTCTAGACCCCGCCCTCAGCACCTCAAGCAGCTGGAGCTTGAGGTCTTAGACCCCGTGGGTCTTAGACCCCGTGGCTCCTCCCTCAGGGATACCCAGGACCAGACCTGCACGTTATTTAACAGCGGCCCCTCCCAAGCCTGCCACGTGATTTTTCTCTTGTGGGTTTCTTTTCTTCCCCTGGGCCACCCAGGAATGCTTTGCAAAGATTAAACCTGGATTTATTAATTCTTAATTCTGCTTGGTTTGATTGGCTGCGTCGGCGGGTCGGCAGAGAGGCTTAATACTGGGGTACAGAAACCTTTCCATACACTCTTACCTCAGTCTCCCGAGTACTGAGATTTTACAGGTGTTCTACACCTTATCTAGTTTTTCTACTGAATCAGTCTTTTCAAAATTCTGTTATTAGCTAAAGTTAGGTGATTATTTGAGTCTTAAAATTTACGAACCTCGCCGGGCGGTGGTGGCGCACGCCTTTAATCCCAGCACTCGGGAGGCAGAGGCAGGCGGATCTCTGTGAGTTCAAGACCAGCCTGGTCTACAGAGCTAGTTCCAGGACAGGCTCCAAAGCCACAGAGAAACCCTGTCTCGAAAAACCAAAAAAAAAAATTTACGAACCTCTACTGATGCAGCTGTAAAATGTTATTGTAACACACATTCTTTAATTAGTTTCTGCAAGATGAGAATATTTTCCATGTCCTTCCAAGATATCCTATAGAATTAATACCACAGTAATTGGAAACACATGCTTCTGCCCAACACTTTATACTTTAGTGTGCATTAGATAATATTTCTTAGTCAGGTGTAGTGGCTCACACCTTTAATCCCAGCACTCGGGAGGCAGAGGCAGGTAAATGTCTGTGAGGTATGCTGAGGCTAGCCTGGTCTACACAGTGAGTTCCTGGACAGCCAGGGCTACATAGTAAGACCCTAGCTTGAAACAACAACAACAAAATTTCTAATATTTTTAGACATGTGTATATATTATTCTCTTCCTTTGGGAAGGTATGGTGCCTGTGATAAGTTACTGTAGCAGTACAAACCATTTTTAATTGATTGATGGTTCTTTTTTAGGAGGAAGGGGGGATTTTATAATGGTGTGAACTGGATCCAAATTGGGTAGAAGCCAAACTTTGGGTATTGATCTTTTGCTGAGCTAGGGTATGTGGTGCCTACATCCACAATAATAATGGGTGCCTCTAAGCTGCAGCCCCACCGAACCCTTGGAATTTGAGGGCCATCACCCCAGTGTGTGAGTTGCTACGCCGAAATTCTCTGAGTTAGGTGTGTAACATATATTTTTTCCTTAGGATACTTTACATTTACAGTGGGTTTTTTGAAGTAAAATTGCAACATTAAGCTGAAGAACACCTGACTATTAACTAAATGGTTTTCTAGTGATTGATTTTGCCCCCCCCACCCCCTTTGGCAGACTGAACTTTTCTGTGTATTCTCTAGGTTTTATTTATCTTTTTTAGTATTTTTTTTAAAATCTTCACTTTTCCTCCTTTATGTATAATTTCCAGAATCTGGGAACAGTGTATCTTGTACACATCGATGTAGTTCCTGAGGGTCCCGTGCCTGTCTCTGGAGTGTGCTGGTTTATGTGATCTAAGGGATCAAGCTCGGGGCCTTCTGCCTTGCTAGGCAAACAGCATACCAACTGTGCTGCACCCCCAGCTCTAAAGTTTACAACTTTAAACTTGATTTCATAACAATTACTTTCTAACTTTTAACTCTTCCTTGCACTTCTCAGCCTTTGAGAAAGCAAAGTAGGAGAAGAAACAGATATTACCCAACATTAATGTAAGTGAGGCCCTCACTTGCCTGGGAAACTTTGATCTTTGCACTTACTGTGACTGTAGGAAAGAGGCCCTTGTTAATATAAACTCCCAGGGATGTTTTGTTAAAAATTAATTTCTGCTGTATAGCCTGACATCAATCAACCGTGTTCTCCATCTTTCATCTTTATACTTAATACTATAACAATTGATTGGTATCTAGAATAATGGTGGCCGAATTAAAATAGTTGCAGCTGTACTTGCTCGATCGATTGTTATTGGTCAGGCTCACAAGATACTCCCAAGGCCCACAACTCTCTCCTTCTCAATTAATTTCATAATAACATTAACCAGAGTGACCCATTTTAGATCAGATGATTTTGACAGGCAACTTCTAATCTGTGTGAATTTGTATCTCAACATTTGGTTTAGCCAGTAGGGCCTGATAAACACCTGTAATTTAGTTCTCACTGTTTAGCTACACCATGACACGATAGTGTCAGGCTTGGCATCCGGATGTCACCTCAGTATATGAGCCAGGCATTCAGGCTGCTGGAATATGTATCACTGGGTTGCTATTTTCTGTCTAGGCTGTCATTCTCAGAGCCAGCGTTACATCCCTTTTCAATGCTTTGGGTCTATTAGCGTACACTTATTTTTTAAATAACAGATATTTTTATGTTTTTTTGAGGCTAGCACTAGTCTAGTACTTTATGACTTCCAGCTCAGGAGGTTCAAATTGTATGTAAACTACTCTTTTTGTCAGTGCTGGGCTCAATTCTGTAAGGAAATCACTGGAAAGGAATATCTACAATATAACCTAACTTGTAAAGGGATAAAAATAACCCCTTGTGGAGGGAGGGGTGGGTGGGAGTAAGTATTGCTTCATGAAACTTGAATTGAGTGAAATTTTCTCTCGTGTGTTTGTGTACTGGGCAACAGCGTGGAATGAAGAGTTAACTGTGGCTAAGCCCGACAGAGGGAAAGCCATGGCACTCTTCCACCCAATGCTAACTATAATCCCAGGAGGTAATTGGTGGGAGGAGCCATAGTTGTCCAAGGTTGTCTTAACCACTTCCTTATTGTTTATCAGTGAGCCATAAAAAGCACAGAGCTTTTGCTCAATTTGGCACCCAATTGTTGGGTTTGGGAATACTTTAACTAATAGTTATTATGGCTTTCTTGAATAAGACCAGACCGTCAATTATTATTTGAAGACCCTAAGATCAAGTCAATGCAATAATAATGCCTCATCTTTGTGTATCTATGCATAGAATGCCTAGACTCAAATCACGTGAATGATGCGGAATATGCATTTTCAGCCTTAGAAGGCTTATAGAAATGTAAGGTCATTGCACAGACTGCTTCTTGGCTCTTCAAATACTAAGTGATTACCAGCTTTAACCAGGGAAAGTGGTTTAAGTGTCTTCAAATACTTTCAGGTCTACAAATTTACAAATCAATGCTTTCGGTAGTTGGGATAACTCCAGTAGAGAGCCTTATGTTGTCTCTTATTTCTTGTCTGTGACAGGATATAGGGAATAAGGAAGCTGTGGTTTTTATTTATGTTTACCTTTTCTATTTTGGTGCTCCATTCGACAAAATACCAGCAGGCAGATGTACTCTGGATATACCTGCAAGAGCTCATTATTCACATTTGCCTTCAAATAAACCTGTATCTTAATTCTAAAACAAAACAACATAAATAAAATGAAACTTCACTGGAAAAAAATTACCTTAAGTATTCAAGTGATACACAGTGGGACATCTAAACAGTTCTGACTCATGAAAAGAGGTCTAAGAAAGACATAAGGAAAAAATAGCAAAGGAACAAAAAACACGCAGAAGACTACTACTAGTAAGCAAGGTCTGTCTGTCTGTCTGTGGTCTGTCTTCTGTTTGCCCAGTTTAGGCTCAGAAAACCTATCATCACTTTTTATGATAATAAAATATTTCAAATATTAAAGGAATAGAAAACAGCTTACTGCCTACTTATTTCTATCTAGGCATCTAGCTAAACATTTTGATAGGATATGCATTTTTTATTTTGCATTTATTCTGTGTCCTAACTCAAGGATATGGCAAGTCTGTTTGCACTTGGAACGCCAGTATGGCATCCCTTCATAACTCAGGATGCATCTTGAAGGCCGAGAGCTCTGGACATCATCAGACGGAGCCATTTCTCAACATTGGGATGACAGGGCAGCGTTTCCCCAGCAGGCAGCCCCGCAGGCTGCTAAGAGTGAAGGAGGATGTTGGGATTCCAGCGGGGTAGGGAAGGGCTCCTGGCCAACTGTTGTTCATTGAACGGAGTCAGTGTTTCTTCGGTGGTGGGTCGAAGGGAGCTGGTTAGTGTAAGTGGGCCATAAAAGCCAGTATGCTTCCAAGTCCTGAAGTTTCTCTTTATAGATAGATCTCTTTCTATGCAGAGTCCCATGCTCTTCAAGGAAGGGAGCTCCAAGGCCCTGCAGTTTCTAGGGCTTTGGAAGGCCCACCTGTTTGAAACTACACACTGATCATAGTTTGGAAGCCAGAATGCTTGGGCTGGAAACTAGGATTTGTCCTTTTAACATGTTGATGAGAGGAACGTGTTAAACGTATAGGGTGATCCCCAGCTTCACTGGATTTATTTAGTTCCCACAGTCATGAACTGTTCTACTTTTTTTTTTTTTAATAAACTACAGGTAGATAGAGTATACTGATGGCAGACCATTCATGCCAGTACACGAGAAGCATTCTGAGGAAGATATACGCTAATAACATGTTTTATAAAGTGTGCTGTGTGGAAAAAATGCTTTAACATATAGAAGCCATCTTCATTTATAGTTTTCTGTGATTCGGTTTTTTAATTTTATTCCCAGTCACCCCACTTATCTTCCCTCTGAGGAGACTTCTTTGTATCTGTGTTAGCTGCTTGCTGTAGCAGCAGGGGAAGAAAACAGAATCTCTAACCTTTGAGGTTGATGATAGGCCGCTAAACTCGATCTCATTGAAGAGAACAGTGCTTGCACTGTACGGATTTATTAGTTTTAAGAGGAAAAACATAAACGTGATTGGATAAATAAGAGGGCATACAAATGACCAGTCAAAATAGGAAGACCAAGATTTTAAAGTGTCTGACTCATTTTGGTGTCTGATTGTTAGTTTTGTCTTTGTTCATGTCAAACTAAGATATGGATGTCAAGTATTTAGTATGATTTTTATTTCCAATTAAATTTAGGTAAAATTCCTATTTTTTCCACTGGACTTAGCCAGGCATAATTAAGTTAATTATAATTAAAAAACAATGGTGTGCTTTCATGTTATTTATTCCCTAAACACTGCCATGATCAGTAAAATCAGCGTTCTGCTATGGCTTGTATGCACATTAAAAACAAAATGAAGCAAAAACCTTTGAAGTTAAGCTTTAACTGTCTGTGGAGTAGAATCCGGTCATCTCTAACTTTGACAATGAAGGTGCCACAATGTCATCAATAATTAACCATGTACTATTGTGTATGTGGGAGGGCTGTGGCATAGAGCTGCCTTGTTATTGTTTTTGAGGTGTTATCTCTCTCAGTTTATAACTAACCTTGTGTTTGTCCCTGTAACAGTGGAACTCTTGCTGTCTTTCCTCATTCTTCATGACGGACACAGCTTTTACCCTTACGACTTTATTTAATCAAATTTTTACGTGACACAGAGTCTTTAAAATGAAGACCTGGAATCCCAAGAAAACTGGCCGTTTTATGCGTAGGTTTGGTGAGAATCGGAGAGTTGTGTAGAAGCGTGACTGGACAGCAAGGGTTGCGTGATGGAAATGGACTAAGCTCTGCAAGATCTGCTTCTGTTTAGAATCTTCCTGTGTCTGTCTGTCTGACCCTCTCTCCATTATGCCCTCTATTCATGTGCTTGCATGCATGCGTGCGTGCATGCCATCCGTCCGTCCATGCCATCCGTCCGTCCGTGTGTGTGTGTGTGTGTCTGTGTGTGTGTGTGTCTTTATCTGCATGCCCCGAGACAAGAAGAGGCTTACAGGTGTCCTGTTCCAGCCTTCTTCAACTTACTCCTTTGAGATAGGAACTCTGACTGAAGCTGGAGCTGGGCTGGCAGCCAACGTGTCTCACTGATCTTTAGGTCTGCTTCCCACAGCTCTGGGATTACAGGTCTGTGGCCATGCAGGGCTTTTGAGGTGCATGCTGGGCTTCAAACCTGTATCTTCATGTTTGTGCAGCAAGCTCTGTTACCACGGAATCATCTCCCTAGCCCCAAGATTCTTCCTGGTACCTCTGAGTGGCCATCCTTTCACTAGGGACAGGGTAGGACCCATTCTGAAAGAAGGGTTTTGTGATATTGTCATGGAAACTGGAATGGCTCCACACTGGCACACTCAGCAGCCTGAGAAGTTTCCTGAATCATTCTGGACTCAAGACTCGGCAAACCCAGGTGTTAGGACATTGGACCGGAAAAGCATTTCAGCCATAGCTAGTATGAGGTGTAGTATGGGTTTATTAAAGATATTTTAGAAGTTGGTTTTATAGACAAAGGGGAAGAATCAGATATATCCAAGGGTGGGCATGGCTTTCTCAAGGGAGGATCCCAATGAAGTGTCTTGGCTTTAGCCACATATACCCTTTTGGTAGCTCTCTGGGTATATCTCAAAAGACTGCTCACAGAGAAACCCTGTCTCAAAAAACCAAAAAAAATTCTAAGACACTTTTTTTCTCCTTTTTTTATTGAGTGGCGATGCCTTGGGTAGGATTTGAATCTGTTAAGGCAAACACAGAAGACACTCGAGCTCTACAGTCTTGGATTGAGTACTGTGAACAAGACTTCTGGGGAAATTCCTAGAAAATGGATGTTTTCCGTTGAAAAGGGGAAGGGCCCGGAAGCAGCCATTATAGTGCTGAGACTCTCACCTATCACAGACTTAAGACAGACTGTAGGTGAGGGGTTCTTTTCCCAGATGCTTGTAATTTTTTCTATCTTCTATTCTGCCTTAATAGACAAGTTAGACCAGAGAGTCTATGGTCAGCTGCCACCCAGGCTGGTGGGAGAATCCAAAGAGTTATTTCTAGGCCTGTGGCTTGATGCTTTGGAGACTAAGAGTTTTGTTCCATCAGACTGATTTGAGGAAGGGAGAAGTCTGGTTGCTGTGGTTTGTTTAGGAGAGGATGGATGAGAAACACAGGACAGGAGAAAGAAAGAGGTCCTGGTCCTGATGCTGTGGCTTAGGCTTTGTAGTGTTCCTGGTTTAGGATGCTCAGCATGGCACTGCCCAGTGGAGAAACATTTTCTTACACTCTGTGCAATGTTTTACTGATTACAGAGCTACCCGGGCACACTGTGCCTTCATTGGTGACTGTTAGGCCAAGCACTCTCAATAAGCTTTGATAAGATTTCATCAAGGATACTTTTAGTCTTCTATGTTTATAAAAAATTGCATCATAAAACCAGCATATTGTAGTTCCAAAAGCCATATTGGAAAGCGTTCCATGAGATCACCCCTAGTTCATTACTATCTGTCCTACTCTTAATGCTTTTTATAACTCTAGAGGCGGTGTGAGTTGGCTCATACGTTTGTTTAGGAAACAGTACACTTTCTGGGATGGTGGTAACTAGAAAGACTGCCTCTGCTGCTGTTGGCAACCAAAGTGCAAAAAGTTACATAATATCAAGATTCTGGTCTCTATGGACTCTCTAGGACAAACAAGGAAAGATCACCTAGAGGTCTTAAGTCCTAGTGTTCTAGGTTATAATGAAGTAGCTCATTTGCCTTAATATCTTATAATACAAATTGTCATTCATGGAATATGTGTTAAATGGCAACTATACACATGGCTTTTATTTTTTAGGATAAGGTCTCTTGTAGCCTTGGTTGTTCTGGAACTCACTATGTAGACCAGGCTGGCCTTGAACTCACAGACACCTCCTCTGACTCTGGAGCTGTGGAGTTAAGAACATAGGCCACCAAACCCAGCTCACATAGCATTTTGACACAAAACTTCTGGACAGAAAATTTGTGATAAACCTCAGGTGAAGTCTGTGACCCCGTTTTCTGCAGTAAATGTTTGCGGTTCCCTGTTGTTGAATAGGGTTTGCCTCTACCCTCTATACTATCTAACCAACTTCTCCATCTCCAGATTTAGGAAATTGAAGTTTTCCTACAGTTACTCTGCTGGAACCCGGGAGTAGACCTTCCCTCGGCAAGCCGCTCCTGGGGTTGCAGAGGACAGTGTTCCCTAGTCTGTAAATACACACTGAGCCCTTTCACTGAGAGAGCCACGCTCTAGAGAGACTGTGGACTTTTTCATTTCATCACGAACTTGAATTTCCTTAAAGATTAGGTGACTCCGAGAGGATGTTAAAAACAAGGTTGCACGTTTTATTTTCCTGGTTTCTTTTACATCATCTTATTTAGGTGGTTGAATATTTTTGTCTTCCAAGAGAACTTCCATTTCTTTTGCAGTTGTGTGTTTATAAATACATGTGCACGTGTTAAGAACACTGTCATTACATTTAGCTACTTTCCGTCCAAACTGCTTCCTTCTTACCTAGTTACCTTTCTGTAAGGCTTCTCTGTCCTTGGGATTTAGCTGGAGTGATACACTGTTGTAATAGGAGCAGCGGGCTGCTTCCCGCCACCTGGCTAGCTTTATACCCGAAATAATTACACGGAAACTGTATTCTTTTAAACTCTACCTGGCCCATTAGTTCCAGCCTCTTATTGGCTAGCTCTTACATATTGATCTAACCCATTTCTAATAATCTGTGTAGCCCACGAGGTGGCTTACCAGGGAAGATCTTAACCTGTGGCTGTCTCGGGTGGGAGAATCATGGTGACTCCCTGATTCAGCTTCTTTCTCCCAGCATTTTGTTCTGTTTACTCCACCCACCTAAGGGTTGGCCTATCAAATGGGCCTAGGCAGTTTCTTTATTAATTAACCAATGAAAGCAACAGATTAGAAAGAAATCACTCCCACATCAATACACTGTATGGCTTCGAAGCTCTTCCCTGCTAATGTCTCTAAATGACGGAGATGTGTTTGCTTACACACAGGCCCCCCCCCCCCAACTGATACTCAACAGAATGTCCGAGAGCAGAAGGAAGAAAAATGTTCTGTTTTCTTAAAGGATTCTCACCTCAAAAATGGGCTCATTCTAGATGATTGAGAACTGGGGATTTTATTTTATATTAATTTTTGAATGACAAGCATGTTTACCATTTGGCTGTTTAGGGCACGTTGGAAGAGCAGGAACTCACTGGTTACTTCCCTCCACGTACTTGGAGGGCATGGTGTTTAACGTGGATTGTAAACTGTGGCAAGGCACACTTTAATTCCCTTTCACACACCTAAATCAAGTTTCAGGCTTTTTTCGGAAAGGGGAAAAAAATCACGGGCAAGTTTTAAAACGCTTTTGGATTGCGAGGCCCGCATGGTGCCACTTCGATTGGAGGCTTGTAATATTTTATTTTCTTTCCCAAAGAGTCCAGTTAAATCCTGTAAACATTTTTTCTCATTTTGTTGTTTCTCTTGTACCATTGTGTTTGGCTCTAACCTTTCGCCCCTGGGAAACAAAAGTGTTTTTTAACTTCTGTGCTCCTGCTGGGTCCTGCAGCTGCCAGGCAGGACTTTCAGAGTTGATCCTTTTGTAGGCACTGTAATTCTGACCTATCGGAGAAGGCTTCCCGAGTCTTATCTCAAGTGTGGTATATTAATTTTAGAGGATGCCTTTTAAAGGGAACTCTTTGTCGGAACTTACAAGACTCCAGCTTTTAAAAAGCTTTTAAAGTATAAAATCCAGTTTAATTCATTCATATTCTTAAATGTGGCTAATGTGAACTTCAGTGCAGAATTTAGTCCTATAAACTAAAGCAAGTCTGTCAACTGTCAGGGCCTAGTAGTTCCTTTTATTAATTTAACATTAAAAGTAACAAGGGGAGTCAGTTGTTGTGGCACAGGCCTTTATCCCAGTGCTTGGGAGGCAGAGGTGGGCGGACATCTTTGCTTGAGGTTTTAGATTTGATCCACTCCTGCTTTGAAGCCTTATGTCAAAGCATAACAAGGTGGAAATGGATGGTGGGAGAAAGCTGCTCACTTGTGCCATCCAGGAAGCGCAGAGAGACTGTCAGGAGGGGTCCTGGGACAAGGTCTACCCTCCAAAGGCACATTTCAATGATCTGCTTCTTCAGTCAGTGAGGACCCACCACCTCAAAAGTCCATGAACTCATGAATGGAGTAACTGATAAGTCCAGACTCTCATGATCTGATCGTCTCTCAATAGAACTGGCAGCTGAGGGGCAAGTCTCCCGCATGAGGACCCTTAGGGGGACTTTTTTGGTCACACCATAACACTGGCTAGTAAGATATTGTTGGCAGTTCCTAGTAAGATGACGTTTAAGGCTGGACCTTGCAATGCACACTTTTAATCCCAGCACTCTGGAGGAAGAGGCAGGCAGATCTCTTGAACAGGAGGCTAGCCTGGTCCACAGAGCAAGTTCCAGGACAGCCAAGGCTACACAGAGAAATTCTATCTTGCCCTGACCCCTAAGATGCTTAAGTATTTGTAATAACATGATAAAATGAACAATGGTGCTAAGTTTGGGGTATTGTGGTAACATACCTAAGAGACAAAGGACTCATGTGGAAAGAGACTGATAGAATTTGCTCACTAAGTATTTCCCACACTGAGAGCTAAAGCTACTTAGGGACTAGTCTAGCTACCAGGGAAGATTTCCTAGGCAGGCAGAGCATCCTGTGAAGGACTTAGAGTGAAATCAGCAGTACTTGTTCATATCTTTGAAGGTGGTACCCATGGGGGTGGTATTTGCAGAGCATAGGTTATGAAGCTCATAGGTCCTTGTCTAAGGAGTCACCTGATGGCACTGAAGAATTTTAAGTCAAGGGGTTGATAGGATCAAAAGACAACAGTAATTCTGTGCTTGTGGCACAGAATTTTTGCCAGAATTACAAAGGGTGCTTGAAAAAAAAAACAGGGAAAAGGTTATAATTTAACGTAGGCCTAATATTTATTTTGCTTGGTAGATTTTGCTGTTCTGATGAATACTAGAGACTGTTTCAATTAATCTCGTGTTCTTACTGTGATTTTCTGCTTGGGACTGACTGCAGTTGAAATAATTGGGAAATTATTGGTGTGGCGTCAACTGCACACCGGCTGCCAAGTGTGGACACAGGGGAGCCGGGCTGCCTTTGTCTGTTTCCTCATAAACATTCTTTCCGCATTCTTTATCTGCACATAATCTTGAGACACAAAAAGCTTCTGTGTCCCACTGGGGATGTGAGAAAAATCAAACCTATCTATTGGCTTGCTTCTGGTTGGGCACCATTAATATTTGTGTATTTGCCACCCAGGTACTGAGTTGAGATAAACACTATCGGCAAGATGTCTCCTCCATTTTCTCCCGAGATATCGCTCTTCTAGTGCAAGAAACCTTAAAGAAAGACAATGCCACTTTCCAGCCTGAGTGCAATGATTTGTGGATGCTTACTAGACTTGTGAGATTTCATGGTGTTCAGCCTAATGGTAGCCTTTAAACGGGACTGTCCATGTGGCAGGCAGGCAGCTTATGTATATATAAAACACATTTTATCATCATCATAACCATAGAGGTGTTACTTACTTTTATAGACCAGTTTGTGCCCATGGGTTCATCCACTGAGGACCCAATCCTCAGTATGTCTGTTTCTAGAGGCATCACTGTCACTTAAATGAGGACTTAAGGATGGACTCTGATGTATTATTGTAACTACTGCCTCATTAGAAGAGAACCCAGAACCGGGTGGTGGTGGCACATGCCTTTAATCCCAGCCCAGTACTTGAGAGGTAGAGGCAAGCAGATCTCTGTGAGTTCTAGGCCAGTCTACTCTACAGAACTTGTTCAGGGCAGCTCGGACTGTTACACAGAGACACCCTGTCTGAGAGAGAGAGGGAGAGGGAGAGAAAAAGAGAAAGAGGGAGAGAGAACACCCAGGAATGGGGGTGCATAGGGAGGTTAAAAAAGCAGATGAGGAAAAGAGATGTCTGTCAGAAAACTAAGGTGAGGCTTCAGGAGAAACCAGTTCTTGTGGCACCCTGGTTTTGGATTTCCAGGCTCTAGGACTTCAAGAAAATTAAAAATGTTAACCCTCCCAATGAGCCCCCAAGGACTCATGTATATTTTATGCCATGGAGTTATATAGATAGAGAAATTGAAAATTTGGTTCCCCAGTTGAGGGATGGCAGAACCAGGAATCAGACTAGGCAGTGGGAGAGCAGAAGGGAGGTTGTTGCTCGCTATCCTTCCATCTGGTTGCCCCTGAAAATGGAGCTGCCTGGTAGCTGGGCCTGGCTGCTGTGTGCATAGTGCCCCTGGCATTTCCCTCCTTTGCTTCTGGTGAACTCCTAGGCTGTTCCCTCTGAGGTGTACCCTGCAGAAGGGATTGTCTGCAGACTCCTCTCCTCGTGTCATGCTTGGCAGTTTGCTCTGGCTCAAGCAATTTCGTGGTTCCGAATGAGCAGGGTCAGCAAACACTGCTGAATTTTTTCTTGTCATGGATTAACTTTTCAAATAATAGCAAACCGGCCTTCCTGTTTTCCTCCAGCAGTGGCCTTATTCCTGCTAAAGGCTGCTGTGTTGTGCACCCCAAATGCCGTCTTCTGGAGAAATTAGTTTTATATAAAGTTGGGAAGAAGGACATAAAAGCAATGAAAATTTTATTAGTATTTGAAGTAAACTTGTTAATAACTAAGATTGTTCTAATCATGAATTTGAAACTTCTTTTGACTATTTACAAATATACTTTATATGTGAGTTTTAAAATGGTTTCTAAAATCAGACAATATTTTTGGAACTTATGCTCCAGGAAACCTAAAGAAATGACATAATTGTAGAAGTGTAATACAGTGACCAGTGAGGGTAGGATAGTCTCTGAAAATGCAGGGAGAGATGCTCTATATCAATGTCTAGATTGAGATTCCTCTGGGAAATAATTGGGGTTATTTCTGAGCTTATTAAAACACTTCCTACAAACTTGATATCATGCCTGTTGTTTGGGTAAGAAAATAGAATTGGTTACAAGTTTATGATCTCCTTTCGTGAGACTCCTTTTGTTATTTATTTACTTGTCATGTGTGTGCATAGGGGGGTGGGTAGGTGGGGGTGTAATGTGTAGTGTGGTATGTTTGTGGTGTGATACATACGGTGTCTGGTTTGTTTGTCAGGGGGAGCTGTACCACAGGACACTCAAAGAGGTCAGAGAACAACTTTCTGCAGTTGGTTCTTCTCTTCCATCTGCCAGGACCTGAACTAGGGCCTCAGGCTTTTAGAAAGAACATTTTTGCTCACGGAACTTTTGATGCCATTCTTCATGATGCTATGAGACGAAAATAATTTTCTGGACTGTCTTATATCCATTTTGTCATGTTTAACTGGGCAGAGACTAGAGCAAGTGTGAAACGAATAAAATTACGTTTTATTGATGCTGATATTTGACACTGCATTTTTAAGAGTTGCATGAAGAACATTTTTAACTTCCCATTACTTTAATCGTTTGAACCATTGTGGAAGTATAATATATATCCTGTTAAATGAGAACCACTACCAGGCTAGAGACCAGCACATTCCCTGTTCTGTAGGGAGGACTCTTTCTGAAAGCAGAAGACACCAATGAATGTTTGCTTTGGCCTTTACTCTGAAGCTGAAACTCTTAAAAACGAACCCTGGCTTTGTAGTGGCTTAAGGCATTTTTCCCCTATTGTAGAACCACTTTAGTATTCCTGTGTGTGCTTTTAGCAGAAACTATTTCTGGCTGATAAATACATGCAAAAAATGTTTGACATCATTAGCCATCAGGGAAATGCAAATCAAGTATACACTGGGATTCTCTCTAAACCCAGTCAGGTTAGCTACTGCCAGCAAAACAAAAACCAACAAATACTGATGTGTGGAGGTTACTAAAAAGATTAAAATCAAATACAAGTGTCATGTGACTTTGCTGGATTACTTCTGAGCATATAAAGTAAAAAAAAATTAAATGAGCAATGTAGTCTGGCGATGTTGCATATGCAGTCCTGCTTATTATGGCACAATTCATGGTGGCTGAGTTATGCCTTCAATCTAGGTACCCATCAGTGGATGAATGCATAGAGTATCTCAGTTTACAGAGCATCCCATGTGGGCCTGGAAATATAATGAAACTCACTACTTTCAGTAAAATATGATGAGTCTGTATTTTGCTTTCAAAGTGACACCTTTGTCTTTAAAATTTACACTTTTTTAATGTAAAAAAGTTCAAAGGTTGGTTGTTGTGGAATAATCTTTTTGTACACTGTAGCTAGGCAGGAAGAGGTTAGGGGGGACTTCCTGGTGAGAGAGAAAAGAAGAGGAGATGAAGCTATGCCAGGGAGAGATGTCAGAGGACACAGAGGAAGAAGGTACTTGATGTAAAAAGCCACAAAGCAAAACATAGATTAATATAAACGGTTGAATTTAAGTTATAAGAGCTAGTGGGTCAGACCTAAGCTATAGGCTGAGCTTCTACAATGAATACTAAGTCTCCGTGTTGTTGTTTGTGAGCTGGCCGCCCAAAGGAAAATGCGACTACAACTCGTTTATGTTTCATGACATTGACGTGTTTGGTAATTGAGGGAATATTTTCAAAACTCCTGGCTTACGGGTTGTGAAAAGAGCGTCCATAAGCTATTACTAATTGCTTTAAAAAGTGTGTTCTTTTGCATGTTTGTATAATGTAGAAGTGAATTATGGGTAAAAGATTCTTTAACCTTGCAATATAGGTTTCTCTCCTCCCCCCTTACTTTTCCCTATCAAGGACTTTGCGTCCTCATGTGAAGTTTCCTATGTAAGTGAACTTGTTCTAATTCTAAACCATTTCATTTGTCAGTGAAAGCTGAAGGAGAGTTAATATTGGATTTTTAAAATCATAGCTGATTTTTTTCCTCAGAATTTGCTTTCAGATTTTTAAAGAATTAAATGTCACTTAAATTTATAGAAAAGCTTCGATTCCATTACACTAAGTATAATGATTTTTGTTTTGAGCCACTTCACATTCAACACCCACTTCTCCAAGTGCCAAATACAAGTACCTGTTGGCAAAAGTTACTATAAATATGGGGGATTTGCTCAGAACATCTGAATGAGTGATTTTAGCTCTAATTATCCAGCATATTCAACATGAACGGTGAGGTGGAGCCTCTGTTTAGAGGATGATTCCCCGCTTTTGTTTCTGTTATCAATGACACATTCTGCTGGATGGCAGTAGAGGCAACTGCGGCTTGTGAATGCCTGGTATTTATCCCGCATTGGGACAGACAGCAGTGCCCAGTTGTTGCCTTTGGAGAACAGCCCTCATTGTGTACAGCCTTTGAAGGACATTCAGTTACCGTGCCCGCCTTCCCGCGTCTATAGGGTGGGTAGCCAGACCACAGCAGGGAAGTCTGCAGCTGACCCAAGTGCTCTTAAGCTGTGACCAAGAGGACCAGGACCATCCACTTACAGTGGTATGGCTTGCAAGATATAGAAGGCAAGTCCCCACAGTGGCCATCTTTCTGGCATGTTAAGAAAGCCAGAGGATAGTAGTCACTGTGGGAAATGAGACTGCTCTGCCATGCTTAGATTCCTAGTTCTGTCTGTCACAAGGCCTGATGACTTTTCCCCTGCACTCCTTCTTTTTCCTTCTTAAACATTTCATCCCTCCTTTTGCCTAGCTAGAGTTCAGTTCTTGTCACTTAAAAGTTAAGGAAGGGATGGTGACCGCAATCAAGTATCTTTTTTCTGTTTATGTTCTTTTTTCATAGAGGTAAATTTCTTTTAATAGTTACAGTCACAGCATAGATAGAATTTTGTTTCTTGGCAATTTTTCAAGTGGCCACGGTGGCTTCTTTTCTAAGGCTTTCCTTTCTATTTCTCACAAAGTATCCATGTGATAGAAGAAATGACGTCAGATATTCACCCTCGAGACACCTTAAATATTTAAATATCCCTTTATTCCCTTTTCTTTATCAAAACAAGCACAAACAATAAAGAACTTTCTGTATTTGTAGCAGCTTTGAGTTCATTTATATGAGAGCTACTGTGTAATGACCAAGCTGTAGAGTGGATTTTTGGAGCTCATGCAATCTGATCCCAATCCAAACTTGGCCACTTTGGGAATGGCCTCTGTTACTAAACTGTCTACTTTCTTTTTGGTCCAAGTGAGGATGGCAATATGTCTTCTGTGTTTTTTATCGAGATGAAATGGTATGTTGATTCTTTTGGGATGAAACAGTGACTTTTTTTTTGTAAGTAGTATGCTGATTTCATATGCATATATAGTGTATTTCACCATACTCACCTCATCGCCATTTACCTCTAACGCCCTCTTTCCAGTCTCTTTGCACCGTTATTGTTCCCAACAAGTCCCCTCTTACTTTCATATCTTCTTTTTTTCTTTTAACGTGATCCACTGTGTTTAATGAGGATTGCCCATGTGAACATGGCATGTGATTATTTACTAAGTATGGGCGATTTACGAGTGGCTGCCCCTGCTGAAGAGAAGCGACACCCGTGCCTCAGCAACCATTGCCTGCCAATAGCTCCTCCAGGAGACGTATGCCTCGTGAACTTTCCTCCATCCCTGCTAGAACACTGATAGGGCCAATCTTGGGCAGGTAGCCACAGTTAAATGAGTTCGGGAGTACAGCCACCATGCCAATCCTGAAGACAGTGTTTCACAGTGCTCTTTCCCGCCTTTCAGGCATTTACATTCTTTAACTCCTTGCTTCTTCAAAGTTCCTAGAGCCAGTTTTTGGGGGATAATGTAGAGGTCCCACTCCAGAGTTCGGCACTCAATAGCGCTTACACTCAGTGGACCAGATATGTGTCTCTTCCATTAACTGGTGCCCATGACAAGAAGCAACTTTTCTGACCAAGGCTGAGCAAGGCACTAGTCCATGGGCCTCGGAACAGATACTTAGAAAGCAGTTTTAAGAGTTTGAGGCTCCTCTCTGGGACTGTGGCATTGGAGAACTGTTTAGTCTCCATTTCAAGGGTATTTTTGCATTACTGTCTGTCCACTACTGTTAATCTTTTCTTTCGTGATGTGCTTCCAGCAGGAGACCCACTCTTTCTTTTCGTAATTGTTTTCTTTGCATATCCTTCTCTACCCCCTTTTGGTGGTGAATGTTATCTCCAGTCTGACCATTCTAAGAATTGTACCATACCATAGCTTATCCACAACATCGTCTTTGGCTCTTCAGCATCCCTCACAGTGACAACTGTGGCCCAAAAGCTTCCTAGCTTTTCTTTGTTTCTTTCTCTTTATTTTGTTTCATGTTACAAGGTGCATGGGTTTTCTATGTTTCTTCTCTATGCCTGGGACCTTGCCTTTGTAACAATAGTGATTGCTAGATAAGTATTAGCTGTGTGTGTGTGTATACCTTTCCTTCATCATTCTTTATTTTAGAAAGGGTGTTGCTATGTAGCCCTGGCTAGTCCTAAATTCCAGATCCTCCTGCCCCAGTGTCCTGTGTGCTGGGTTGATACATGTCTACTATCATATTGGGCCATGCATGCATAGTCAACGGATTGTGTGTTCTCTAAAGCATTTTAGTAAGAACATTTATAACTTTATGAAGTTTTGGATGTTGGGAAAGTTGTCCAATTGTAGGTTGGAAATTGATGATGTAGACGTGCATAAAGCTTGATAGCTTGATGGCAGCTTACTTCCTTAGACTCTGATGATGAATGTGTACTGTGCGGTGTTAGAAACAATTGGTCTAAACTCACGATGTCATTACTTAGGTAATTTTTAAAAATGTGATTATCACTTGATTGTAACAAAAGCCATAGGTTAACATTTTTATAGAGTACTAGATATTTCTGATAATTTTTATAATCATGTAGTTGAACTGTAATTATATAGCTTGAATTTATTTGTGGATTGCATCGAAATTTGATGTAATTTCCACTCATTTTATGTAGATTATTCTTTTCATTGTGGGTTCAGAGACCCCTATCTAATGCTTCTGGTCCTGTGAACATCCTGTTGGGACTGTCTACAGTTAAAGAGGAAACTTCACTTTTGTGAGATTTGTATGTAATTTGAAGCAAATTTAAATGACAGTACTTTTAGTTATAGGTTTGATTTGTATTTTCTGAAAGGAAGAGAACTATTGAATTTAAAAATTTGAATTGACTTGAACAAACCATGGCAATTAAATTTTTTTTGTACTGCTTAAAATTATGTATTTATTTTTGTGTGTGTGTGCGTGTGCACATATGTGACATGCACACATTTGCAGGTGAGTGGGAGTGCCCACAGAGCCCAGAGGCTTGTGAGTCTCTGGAACTGGAGTTATAGGGAATTGTGAGCTACTCAATATAGATGAAAGAGCTGAATTTAGGTCCTTTGAGGGAGGGTATAAGGTCTTAACTGTTCCCACTCCAGAATCATCCTTAAATTAATTGCTAAATTTTTAAGATTCATTTATTTTATCTGTCAGAATGTTCTGTCTGCATGTAGTATGTGTGCCATGTATCCGCCTTGTGCCTTCTTAGCCAGAAGAGGGTTTCAGATCTGTTGAAACTGGAGTTATGGATGGTATGAGCTACCATGTGGGTGCTGGGAGAAGAACCAGGGTTTTCTGCAAGTGTAGTAGGTGTTTATAACCACTGAACCATCTCTCCAGCCACTAAATTTATTTTCAAGTATATGATGTAATTTTTTTTCTGTCCCATGTTTACTTTTCAGTAGCATATTTTGGGATTTCCTTAGCAGTTTTTGAAATAAAACATTAAAGAATGTACACGGAATGGACTTGTGTTTACTTTATGGTGGATTAGTCAGGGGATAATTCTTCCTTGGTTTGTTTCTGACCCTAGGCATTATGTTCATGTTATTACACTTGAAAAAGGAACCAACAACATGGAAGGTAGAGTCACAGCCCCTCTTAGACTAGTGTGTTGAGGCTGATATTATATAGTTTGACTTAAAAGGCTCACATGTAGGATGGATTAAAGTTCATAATTGATTTTATTTGGGAGTGGAACTCACCCATGATCCCAGCCTCAGGAAGTCCAGGTAAAAGGATTACTGCAAGTGTAAGACCAGCCACGACTATTTAGTGAGACCCTGTTTCTCCCTTCCCCTGCCTCAAGCCCTGCCCTAACAAATTCTTGTGAAAGCTTTGCAAGGATTCCAAACAGTGTTTGCAATAACTTACAGAAAGTGTTGTAACTCTCACCGGGTTCAGAAGAACAGTTAGTGCAAAGGCAGCCCTGCGATTAGTGAGAAGATTGAAGTTGGCTAAAATATGCCTGTTCTTTAGACCTGCTTGTGGCTGCACATAATTTAGGGTGAAAGGTGAGGAGTAAGCCTGTCAACACCAAATGATAGAAAACCTCCTCCTCCCCTCTTCGTTTTGCTCGATGAACGTGACAGCTGTACCAGTCAGTGTGCATCCAGGATGGATCATCTATGATGGTGAAGGACACTTTGCTTGGTCATTAGGACATATTTCCGAGGCATCAAAAGATGTGCAGCAGGACCACAAAGAGGAGAAAATAGACTGCAAAGGAAATGACTGACCCTGGAAATTATTAGAACATCCTGCCCAGGATGTCATTACCAAATCTCGTTCCATTATTTGTATAAAATGATAAAATCTATACACACCAGAGGACAATGGCTGACGGAGGGAATTGGCCTGTGGACATGTTGTGTTCTCCTAGCTTGTTACTTTTCATTTTACTTTCAGTTTAATTACAGTACAGGTTTAAACTAGTTGTGTGGGCAAGGTCTGCCTAATGATAGGGTACACAGATCATATCTGGGACTAGCTCTTCCTAACAAAGTTAGCCATGATCTTTTGCGGGATGACAGTGACTGCAGAGCCTCATGGGTGATAATACCTGGGACACCCGGGACTAGTGTCAGTGCACGGATTATTTGTTACTATTTTTTTTTCTGTTCCCTTGCTTATCTTCATAAAGTTACTCGGGCTTTGAAGGAGTCAGGCTCAGCATTGTTATAGTGAAACTGCAGATTCAGAATCCCAGGGAAAAGGTGCTGAGTGAATAATTAAACTTGACGATTTCTGTATTATTTAAAAAAAAAAAACGAGAAACACACTGCTTTTTTCTGTTGAGAAACCTCATGTGAAAATGAGTGGAAAAAAAAGTATGGGAAAAAAAAAAAGAAGAAAGCAAAACCCTGTCTTCCAGGAAGTGAAGTCGGAATTAGGTTTTTGAATACTTCCATGAAAGCTATATTTTTTTCCCTTTAAAAACACTAGTAGAGGCAGTATGTAAATGAGACAGAGGACGAAAAATTTGCTAGGAAAAATCTGCATGTAGTTTTAAAATGTAGTGCAGTGTTCCTTGTTCATGCTTGGGCTGGTGGCAGCACTAAGGTATTAAGAGCCCACACTTGGATACTTAATAGACAGTCACACTAGCAGAATGTTATTTGTATGGAGAGTCCTGTATCTAAGGAAGTTACCCTTTCTTGGCTCAGCAAAGGAAAGGGAGTGCTGTGGGGTGTTGATGTGTCAAGAGCTCTGTGAGCAGGATACCACCTGGTTCCTCCTTGCTCTGACTTCACTTGTTGTTGTCTGGGATAGTGACGACTGCTCATTGGCCTGATGCCTTCTCTTGTAGGAGACAGATGCTATCTGATCCCTCTTGTTAGAAGAATTCCCAGAATAAGCCATCCAGCCTAGAACAATTGGTGTCTTGTTGATGGCAACGGTAGGAGAGGAATTCTGTTTCCTTGCGCCTCACTATCTGTTCATGTGTGCCCTGAGACAGCCAGGACATGGACACTGACTGACGAGTTGTGGGGTCCATGGGTAGTTTTGAAGAGGCACTCTCTTTTGTTTCTTACCATGTTGCAACACCCCAGACTCTATGAATATTTACATTACTAGTGGAGCATATTATCTCCATTGAGCCTACCTCCAAACCTGTGCTTCTGCTTGTCTTTTGATGCACACGTTGTATTTAAGTGGGTCTGTTTTTTTTTATTACATTTTAGTTTACTTTATTCCAGTTAACTCACAAATAAAAATATTACACAATTAGTCCCTCACTTGCCCTGTCCAAAATTCTGTGTAATTAACGTGGCCATTCTGAAGCAGTGGAGCTTTTCTTAAACTTTTACACCTTCACTAACAATTAGGTTTTGATTTACTTTTTTTTTTTTTAGGTTTTGATTTACTTATCCAACACAAAAAACGAAAAGAAAGTATGATGAGTTGAAACAAGGGGGGTAAAGTAGCTTTCTAGTCTCCTTAATGACTTGTGTCCTTTCACTTACATTCTATTTTAAACCCAAAGGTAAACACCGACAGTTGCTTCCTCTTGTAGATCCCAGCTTGTAAATGGACATGTGCATTAGAGTGAGCATAGTAGACAGTTTAGAAAGGAGACCAAGAAAGGGGTCATGCTACATGATGAGGAAAAATAGAGTACAGACAAAAGCAGGATCATTTTGTTTCTTTGTTCTTTTCTTTGTGTCAGGGTCTCACCCTTTGGTCTATCTAGTCCAGGTTGCGGTAAACTCCAGGCAACCCTCATTCCTCAAAGTGATGGGATTCCAACTGGGAGCCAACATGTTACATTCTTTCACCACCTCCAGCTAAGCTGGTCTTTTCCCTAGTCATTTCTGCCTTTCTCCCTTCTCTTCATCTCACAATACATGTCATCACGGTCTAGATTTTATTGCTTCTGTTTCAGTGCACCAAACAGTCAACTAAACTAAGCTAAAGTGTCTAAGCACAAGCACCAAATGCATTCTAGTGTGGTATGCAAGACGAGAAAATGCAGGCAGAGATGAACCTCTAGAGTTCATCTCCCAGGTTCCCCAGTGAAGGTGGCGTTATAGCCGTGCATGTTTTCCTGATATTCCCTGTCTTCAGAGAGCTAGAGGTTGTTTCTCAAGCTTAGTACATACCTAGGTCCCATTAGAACCCAGATGTCAGTTTTCTTTGAACCACTTGGGGCAGGTGCTTAAGACAGACAGCCTGAAAGTCCTTGCATATGACATTAATTCTAGCTTGTGCCTGAAAGTCCTTGTAAGAACAATTTATACATTTTGTTTTGAGGCAGTACACTGGCTTAGAATGGAAAAAATAACAGCAGCTAGATGATCCATTTAGAGCCCCCATTGATGTAGCTAATAAGTCTTTATTGTGGGCTTAATTTTATAGAGATTCTGTGATTTTATATATATATAATGTATATATATATACACACATACATACATATGTATGTATATAGAGAATGATAAAAACCATAATATACAATTATGTTTAGCATACCAATCTTAGAGAGTCTTATAATGTCTAATCATGATGATTCTTGGTAGAAGCAGAAGGACTAGCTCTATTAATTAATTAATAATAATACAATGTGAAACAAGTGGATAAACAGAACCAATCAAAGCACCAGCAACACAAGAAATAATCATTGTCTTGTCAGGTCAAGAAAGAGGGAGTGAGGCTGAGAACTGGGAGAGGAAGGCATATGGTGGAAGCTATCTGGGGGGCCAGATCTTTGCAATTCACTGATGTAGATGCTGCACACACCTCACAGGGGAATCATGGGGTACTGACCCCTCCTGAGCAAGGCTATTTCATTCATGCTATGCCAGCCCCTTATCTTCTGCTTTGACTTAGGTACTTAGTTGCTGGCTATAAGTTTCTAGCATTATAAAGAAATTAAAATGTAAAACGTTTAGTATACAAAACTGCAAAACTTACTTTTATTGGTTTAAATGACATTATGTCTGTGTGTCTGTGTATGTGCACATTAGTACAGATGTCTGCAAAGCCCAGAAGAGGGCTTCGCATTTCCCTGAAGGTGGAGTTTATTGGTTGTAAGCTCTCTGATACAGATGTTGTGAGCCGAGTCCTCTGCAGGAATGATACATACTCCGAATCATTAAATCATCTTTCCAGTCTCTAGAACTGCATTTTTTTTAAAAAAGCGAACTTCTATTTGTTGTTTTTCTAAATATTGGCAGATTTAAGTGTCTGAGCTTGAGCAATTTCTATGTGCATTGATTTGACAGAAGGACAAATGTACGGACGATGTGACATGATGAAAAAGTGTCTATTAAAATTAATTAAGATAAAAGGTGTTGCCTGCTTTTAAAAAATAATTTCTTTTTTCTTGCTTCAAAATTGCATGGAAAATTAAAGGCCAGTTGACTCTGTCTTACAGCTTCTTTCTGGAGCCCTGCTTCCTCGAAAGTAGAGGACTGCCTGTGCATGGTAGGATGTGATCTGGCGTAGTCAGTTGGTCTGGGTGTGACCAAGAGGCCACCTTAGGGGAGAGACGGTAGTGATATATGCTAAGAAATGTATTAGAGAACATTGAAGAATTTCTCATGACTCGAATACATTTTCGGCTGTGTGCAGTGTGATACACAAAGACTGAGAGCTGACCAGGATGGTGGGGGTCAGCGAGACAGTAGACCCAGTGTCATCAGCCCCGTCCCGTGTTCCCTGGCTGTACTGCCAACCATGTGTGGAAACTTGGGAGAGTTCCTTTGCCCCTTGGAGAGCTTCGGATGAGACAGTGAGGTTGGTACACTTCTCTATGGTGCCTTCCATATTGTGGGAACTTGGCTCTGACAGCAGCAGTCGGAGCAGACTGAAGTAGTGTGGATGAGGACCCACAGCGAGATGAAGCAGAGGTGGAAGCGGCAGTTCGTATACAGCTTGAGTGCTGAGAATGAAGGATGACGACATTTATCAGCTTGGAGGATTCGAAGGTAAGCAGTGAGAAATTTGCAAATGCTGCTGCTGCTGTTGCTGCTTCTTTCTTTCTTCTTCTTCCTCCTCTTCCTCCTTCTTCCCGGGGGAAGGGAGATTGAGCTTAGGTTTCCATAAACTCAGCTTTGGTTGACATCTGAGATGCCATGCAGGAATTGAAAGAACAAGAGAAGGAGGCGGGTGAGGCTTGCTGAGGGCACAGCCAGCTACAAGGCAGGAGGACTTCAGAGCAAGGAGGGAATGAGATCACCGAGAAAGGGATGGAAAGAGAGAAAAACAGAATTAGCCTAAGCTTTGGTGTTGCTGTGAGAGTGGACCAAATCCTCTCATAATTTAGACTCAACAACACCAAATCAAAGATTCAGACAAAGACATTGGGGTGGGGCGGAGCCTTGGGAGAGGCAGACAAGCTACTCTGTTTGGTAGATGTAAGAGGCTTTGGAGCAAGCTTCAGAATGGTGAAGTGGAAAGAAATAGTCCTATAGAGGAAATGGAGACTAAGAGTTAAGTCCTTGCTGTACTCAAAAGATAGAATGTGACCATTCTGGTAGGAAAGAACGGCAAGTAATAGCCAAAAAGGTGTACTATGTGCCGATAATTAAGGGACTCTTTTAAGCTTGCTTTCCTTGAACAATGGACTGTTCTTTCTAACCTTTCTTCTTTAAAGGTATCTTATCCTACTGAATCTGCTGCCCAGAAAAAGCTCAGGAGCAGAGAGCACAAGTCACTCCTTTCTCTTTTCCCCACAAACCCTTTCCCTCCCAGCCCGTTTTCCCAAGGCCCTCCTCTGCCCTAATCCTCACTGTGGGCTCGGAACAGGATGGAATTTGGACGTGGATTGGAACGAAGCAAACGTAGGAACGTTATCATTGTTTACTTTGTAGAAAAGAGCTGTGAGGTCAGATTCCCTCCTAGTCAGAAGACTGTCTAAGATTGCTGCTTTTTTTTAACTTCTTGAGTTGCAACATTCATTTCAGAAAGAACCATTTATCAATCATCTATCTCTATCTATCTATCTATCTATCTATCTATCTATCTATCTATCTATCTATCTATCATCTATCTATCTATCTACCTGTTTATTTACTTACTTAGTTACTTACTTACTTATTTTTTCCTCCCTGTGACATCCACGTAGTTGTAATAGCTTTGTGTATGTGTTTTGTTGACATTGAAGAAGTAAAGCCCTTGCACTAACCTGGACCACTGAATGCATATACACGTGAATGCAAGACCAGAAGTCTTGAGATCTTAGAGCACTTGCTAGATGCTGAGATCCTCTCTCCCTGTCCCCCTTTTGAAGTCAGAACAATAGCAGGCACACACTAGTCTACTCAGTGTTTGCTGAGGTTTTAACACCCTCCACTCCCTCCATAAATCCACCCGTCTGACTCACCAGGAATGTCTGCCTTTCTTTGCCACTCTCCGGGGATGAATTGAAACCCTGCTGAAGGGGGCTGGAAGAGGAAGAACACAGGTGGCTAAGGGCAGGCTGATAGGAATGCTAAGCTAACCTGTTAGGGAGAAGACACTATAGGGAGTTGCTGCTGGTATTTGCACCCTAGCAATTTAAATCCCAGAAGTGCCTTGGCTTACAGGAGAGGGCTTTCTTAATTTGCCTGAGGATTTCAAAATGACAAGTGTCTATTTTTTCAGGCTAGGCTGTGGCATTCCTTGGCTAAGCTGAAGAGAAAAGCAGCCATGAAATCGGCCTGCTAAGTGGCCAGCAAGGCACGCTTGCCTTTCCTGTGCTCACAGACAGATAGCCCATGCATGGAGATCCTTGCTCCTAGAGTGTCACCCTTCTAAACCTCAACATGGCTGGAATCCACACCTTTGCTTTGTAGCACTGTCCTGTTTGCCTTTGTCAGGATTAGCTGGTTGGGGCAGTTGAGAGTCAGAGGGTAACCCAACACCCATGCATTGACTGAAAGGAACAGACTGTCATTGGAGTAGTTCTTGATTGGATCCACTGAAGGTCTTTGTGTGCAATAGGAGTAGTACAGGGAGGAGAAATGTGGGTAGAGGGAGGAAGATGGGGACCATAAGTAAAGTCATGGTGGTTGTTAGCAGTCTTTAATCTTTGTTCTACTTACTTTGGACTAAATCTAGGTATCAAAATAGTGTCTCTCAAGGTCTCATGAATTCATTCACTTCCAGTTAGGTAGGAATGTTGTGCCTGCTATTTAATCAGTCCTAACTGGTATCTACATGGGTGAGATACTGATTAAATTGCCAGCAGGATACAGTTCCTTCCCTTGGCCCCTACCAATATGGTGACAATGTTGACAGAGTGATGATAAGATGATCAGCTAATTTGCTCAAGTGTCTCAGGTTGAGCAGTGCCCTTCTCTCAGACATGAAAAAGAAGGTGGCTTTTAGTATAAACTACGTTCATTTTTAGTGTAAACTGTATTCATTGAGAATAACTTAATGGAAGGGAATTTGTAGCTAGATTGTATATCTGAATATTTTTCTGTCAAAATACACATCACAAAGATCAGCTGGCTGCTATGTAACTTCTTATTGTTAATATTTTCGGAAGCAGTAGATAAGTATCATGTTTTCTTTACTGCTTTTAAATAATACTAGTGATAAATAGTGGTTGTTCTTCCAAGCTCCGTGTGTAGACTTTTATTTCTAGGCTACAGAAAACTATATTGCAACTTTGTGCCAACTGTTGAACGCACTTGGAAATATTCCCCCCCCCCCCGTGTGTGTGTGTGTGTGTGTGTGTGTGTGCGCCCGCACTCATGCACGCTGAGAATTTAAACTGAAAACCTCTGCCATATAGGCAGGTGTTCTGTTTTGAAATAAATCCCATCCTTTAAATTTTTTCTTTTAATTAAAATTAAGAACATCCTAAAAATTGCTTGTAAGAGTGTTATATTTACATCAGTTACAATCCTGTCTTGTCTCTTCCCCCAACTCCTCCTGTGTCCTCCCACTTCCAAATTCATGATTTCTTCTTAATTATTGTTGCACAAATGGAGACAGGTAGACACACATTTATAAATGCACCTATTTGAGTCTATTTAGTGTTGTTGATACACGTGTTTGTTTAGGGTTAATTTCTTGGATTTGGATAATCCATCAGTGGGCTTATTCCTGGAGAAGACTGGCATTAATTGCCTGTAGCTTTTGTCATCTAAGGGTGAGGCCTTGTTGATTTTACCCAACTCGATTGACTTATCGACTAGTGTTACTGTTGTACAGAGTACAACAAGAGAGTTCATGGATTCAGGTTCTTTCTCATATATATAGGATACTATCTCACAGCCGACTTCTTGGTTTTCCATCTCTTATAGTCTTTCTGCCTCCTCTTCTTTGATGTTCACTGAGCTTGAGGAGTAGGATTTGTGACATAGACAGATGTATCGACGGGAGTTGGACACTCCTTAATCAGTTGCTTTCTGAATTTTTACCAGTTGTAGCTATCGGTGGGTATAAGGATAAGTCCTTAGAGCACTGTAGGCAACCGCAGACGTGAGTTCACAATTGTCTCAGTTTTGTTATTGTCAGAAGATGGCATTTCACAGCTTATCTCCCTATCTTTAAGATCTCCCATTCTTTCTAGCCCCTCTTCCCTGATAATCCTAGAGCCTTAGAGGGATTGGTATAAATGTCTTCTTTAGGCCTGAAAACTCAACTCTCCCATGTTCTCAGCACTTGGAGCAACCCAATGTTTCTGCATTCATTGCCAGTCATTGCGTAGCATAATTTCTCTGATTGAGGCCGAGTGTATAGTTGTCTGTAACTCGACACACCCATCCTCCCTCCCTCCCTCCCTCCCCCCCTCCCTCCCTCCCTCTCCCCCCCTTTTATTTTTTGGTTTTTCAAGACAGGGTTTCTCGGTAACTATGGAGCCAGTCCTGGAACTAGCTCTGCAGACAAGACTGATCTTGAACTCACAGAGATCCTCCTGCCTCTGCTTCTTGAGTGCTGGGATTAAAGGTGTACACCGCCACCACCCAGCCAGTGAGATTTTTGTAACTCACGGTTTCCAGAGAAGTGTTATCAAGCCAGACAAAATACCTTGTTTCTGAGTCTTATATTGTTAACACATATTGAGCTGATGAAATTGTAGGCTTTCATATGGATTTTTTGTAAACTCCTTACTTCCTTATCTTGATTAACAAAATCAATTTGGAAGGAACACATACTTATTGAAATTTCCCAACCACTAGACGTTAGCATCACACATTCTAAGCTCTCTAGTAACTTAAATAAGTGTGGTACCTGAAAAAAAATGAGCATAATTTGCTGAATTAAACCAAAGTGAAATGACATTTACTTAATCATTGATGAGACTAAACTATTTTGAAGATTACCAAACTGAGAAAGGGCAATAGGGTAAGCCTCCACATCTTCTCACCCCTGCCTCTCGGAAAACAAGGATCACAAAACAGGCAGCCGGCGAAACAACACCAAACCATATTAAAAGTGAAGTAAAACAAAATATGCATGTTTCATATACTTACTGGACTAATCTGGCAAAACTAGAATGATATTATGAGTCTACAGTTATTATTTATGCGTATTCCTGCCATACCTTCTTGCTTACCTGATAGTGAACACAGCTTATATGTGTTTGTACTTATTGACCTCAGACAAGGGAGGTTCTGATGCCTAGGATATTGTCAATATATTTACGACCAAGATACTGAGATGGTTTTTGTTTTTTTCTTAGATAATTATCTGCCAAATTAAAATCCTATACATTCAAACAATGTGAGGGTTTTCTAAATATGTATATTCCACAACAATGATCCAAATCAAATTATTGAAACACTGGTCATTAGAATGGTGTATTTATGTGTGTTTTTCCAGTTGTTTTAAAAGATATTATGATTATATGGTTCTAATATTAACTGGGTAGTTCTTGGTATGAAGGGAGGAGATACTGATGAGCCCAATGATGTGTGTGAGTGCATGTGCATGTGTGTATATGTGTGTGTGTGTTTAGCTCCCAGGTACCGAATTAGAACTGTACCATTAATGTCCTCTGTGAAAATTACAGAGAATGAAACCATGTCTAAAGTATACTCGAAAATTTGTCTTAGCTAACTAGCATTTTCTATATATTATAAAAATGTATTTGCTCCTCCAAGCTAGTGTTGGTTTAACAGACTAGGTGGACTGCTGGTGGAAGGTGTTCATATCTGCGTTCAGTACTGTACACGGAAACTCTATCCTGAACATTCGGTTGGAACATCGCTCACTGCAAGCCCTCTCTTTTATTAGCAAGTGCCATCTGTTTCTGCTCGAGAATTAAAAATACTGTTTTCATCTGTGAAGTGATGGCTCTCAAATACATATTCCCGCCCAGCCTTTTCTGTATGCCTCAGATGTGTTTAAGACTTTACCCCATGGGGACACTTCGGAGGACCTTAACAGTCTGTTTAAATGTGGCTGTGCTATTGGCTCTCAAGCATGCTTCTTACCATTCCTGCAGTTCTACCTACCCAGGCCAGAAGCTTGAGATTTGCCTCTGACTCTTTGATGTTTCCTTACACTACAATCTTACACTGACTTTCTAAATTCTCATCCCTGTACTGCCCGCGTATTCTGCTGCTGCTCATGGGAACATGAGTGTCATCCCTGGGACATGTGGGCCCTCCTCTAGTCTGTCTCGGATGGACAAATAAGCTTTTGTTTTTCGAAGTAAGGTTTCTTTGTGTGGCCCTGGCTGCCCTGGAACTTGCTCTGTAGACCAGGTCTGCTTCGAACTCACAGATATCTGCTTGCCTCTGCCTCCCAATGCTGAGATTAAAGGCATGCGACACCATCGCCTTCCCCAAATAAGCTTTTCTCTCCAATCCATCTTTTATTGTCATCTCAAAGCATTTTTGTCTAACAAAAAAACCTCATCATGTGAATCTGCTCTTAAATGATTAAGGTGTCTCTAGAGTATAGCTTCTTGTCTTCAGAGGTTTTTTTTTTTAATATATAAATAAGCTAGTATTCCTTTAAATATGTTATCTTGCTTATTCACCTCAACAACCAAGTGAAGACATGACACTGCCACCATCTGACACAAAGAGAAGAAATGCTTGGTCCGAATGTGAGACTCCGAGAGCAAACACGGCACCATTTCTTAGCTTTCCATATGGACAGTCTGTGAAATTCAAAGTGAACAGAGGGACTTGGACCTATTTTAGATCATTACGTAACTGTGGTGTGCAATTCCAGCTGCTGTAAAGATGATTGCTTTAAATTTCATAGTGAGAAATTAATGCTTAAAGGCACTGGCTTGTGACCTGTGTAAGCATTAATGTGTCTTAAGCTGTTTGTTCCATCGAGTAGGGGCTTTGGTTGAGACAGCCAATATTTTTAGATGCATTTGCAGCATTTATACATGATTGTCTCATCTTACCAGGTCTCACAAGGTCTTTCCTTGACCTTGGGCCGTTGACAGTTGGGGGCATACATTTGCCTCAGAGAAAAGCATAATGCTTCTCACCCTTGCTGAGATGTTGTTTCCCATTTGTCTTCTGCCTGAGGCACTTGTGAATTTCATTCTTGCAGAAGTTCAGAAAAAAAAACTTGCGAACGTTGATAGATAAAGCCATTGGAAGCTTTTGGTCTTAAAGTTTGATTTGAGCAAAGGAATATACAAATACAGATGTGTACCACAGCCTCATTTGCCATTCTTATTTTTTTTTACATTGAATCCCTATTCCATTTCAAGTTTATATATATTTTTTTTGGGGTCACTGCTCTTCTTCAAAGGGCAAATGGATTGCAAATATCAGTTTTTCCATTGAAAAATGCTGTCTTTTACAGTTTTTCTTTTGGAATGACTTTAGGCATGTTTATTTCTAATGCCTCTTTTAGAATCTCTTACTCTTGATGACAACCATGCCTCCTTGAAACATTTGGCTCCTCCCAAAACATGACTTTAATTTTTTTAAAGCATTCTGTTCTTTCTTTGACTTAAGAAACCAAACTATATAATTTAATATGATTAAGTGATACCTATAAAAACCTGGCAATTACTTTAAATAGAACTTAATTGCTATTCATTATAACCTCAGATCTAGGCCAGTGATTATTGATTGATGATCTATATCCCTGTGAGGTTAAATGGACAGGAATGGTGTGAAGGCAAACTCCAAAGTTAGAACATTTAAAAGTATTGCATTTTGTTTTTATGTTATTTTATCTTGAGTTCCTCTTTCCTTCTTTGCGCTTCAGATGACAATGTTCCTTTAGAGTGAAAACCATAGGGCTGTAGGAAGGTGTACTTGGCTTTTTGGTTTTGTTTTTTGTAAAGACTATGGTAGTTTCACAAGATAGGCTCTGAATGCTGATGAGCAAGGTTCTTTATACTAATGTCTTGAGAACACTTGTTGAGATATTGTAACGTCAGAAAAACCATAAGAACTTCAACGTATAGAATTTTCAAAGTCTCCAAAGAAATCTTTGTATGATAGCTAGCAATGGATGATTCATCTGATGGTTATGAATAAAGAAAGTCCAGTCGTAGATGATGCCATGTTGGATTCTGTGGTACTGACAAGGAGTTTGGGAAATCACCATTTAGTATCACAGTAGTAAGGACTGACTTGGGAAAGTACTGCTGGGTGTCGAATTGGATGTTGGAGATGTTTGATGAACAGCATAATATTTGCACGATCTCATATAATCTCTCTTTACAGTAATTACAAGCATTTAAATGGAGAAAGCGGGCTAAATCCCTACAGAGGAACAGACAAGATCCCATGTACATCTCCAATGTTAGTCAAGGTCAGAGAATGACCCCAAATGTGAAGGCCTTCAGATAAGGTTCTGTAGCCTTATCCAAGGAATTCATGACTTGACTCTCATTCATCAAGAAGCTGCAGATAAACCCTGGGAGACGGGTAGTCTAAATCATACACCACCTCTAGTTTTCAAAATGTCAAGTGTAAGAAATACGTAGATACATATGATTACATGGAAGGGAAATATTGGGTGTGGGGCACCTCTGGACAAACAGCTACAGGTTACTAAGAATGCTAAAAGCAGGAAAATTACTCTTTTCTAGAATGAGCCCATCCCCCCAAATTTGTTATCGGTATAAAATGGTCAGTCCTAAGAGCATGTACATACATACGACACTAGATAGACTCAGCAGTTTGTACTCATATAGTTCTATATTCATGTATGTAGGTGTGTGTATATGTGTGTGTTTGTGTGTATGCTGTGTGTGTAACAAAAACAATTAAAGAAAAAGAGATCATGATAGGATAGGGAATGAGGACGAGGGATATGGGAGAGGTTAAAGGGAGGAGAGAGAAGGGGGAAACCATGTGATTGTAGTTTAAATAAAAAAGGAAAAGAAAAAAGAAAGACATAGACTAGGAGTCAGGTGTGTGAGTTGCCACTGATGCTGTTTGAATCTGGATCCAGTCTTACAGTAGAAGATGCTCTTCACAAAGACATTATTGTGTCAATTGAATATAAACTATGAGTTATGCGAGGGTGAAGCCTCTGGGTTTTTTCCCCCCTGTATGGGAACAAATATTATTTTAGGGTTTTACACATTGCACTTTTATCTTGACAATAAAATCCTCTGCTGTAGTTTGCATTGTTGTTATGGATAACAAACGAGTATAGCTGTGTAGCAGTAAAATTTCATCTTAAGTCAAGTGGCAAGCCAGATGGCCCATCGTTTGTCAAATCCTGGGCTGCATAATCAGGTAAATTAATGTTCAATTTTTCTTTTTTAATAATAGTATTGTTTTTTAAGAGAATATTATTGTCGTCTAGAAATAGAAATCATTGAATTGTTGGAAGGCAGAAGATACGTCATATCATTATCAAGTTGTTTACAAAATATAAATATGTGGAATAGATGTTGAAAAATATGGTCAGATATGGAAAACTGGCAAATTTTGGTAAAAGTCATAAAGTAGTCCTTTGGTCTTATTCTTGGAGGGTTTTTTTTTATTTATTTAAGTTAAATTATTTCCAAATAAATAAATTATGGGAGTTCCCCAAACTTAAAAACAAGCCATATCTTGCAAGTCAGTGCTCTCACGCCCACTCTGTGCCTGGCTGCCTTGTGCCATCTGCGATGGGCTGAGCAGCGTGAATAAACAGAGGCCGCAGAACCAGGCTTTGGGAGGCTGTGCCGATGAAAGGCGGAATTCATGAGGGGAAATAAACCCCAGAAAGGAACAGAGCAGAGTTAGGAGGAAGGCTCAGCCGCATTGCCAAATTTCTTATATCTTTATGGGCTCTTGGGAGAAGCAGTTTGAGGGGGCTTTTGCTTTGCCTGTTCTTGCTGTCCTTGCTCCTCTCTCCTGCTTTCATTTTGTCTGTGATTACATTTTCTTTTTCCTGTTCCCTGCCTTCCTTTTATCTTCCTCTCATAACCTGCTCTGTGGACTCACTGCTGATATATTCTTATTATGTATTGACTCAGTCAAAATCTGTGCCAAGAAGCAATGTGACTGTGTGAGAATCCTATGAAACCACACTTAAGACTGCAGTGTGCAAGTGTCCATTGTGACCCTCAAATGCACGATTCAGGCTTTGGTTAAACATAGGAAGAAATATGCTTACCAGTGATGCCATTAACCTGGTCTGTTCCATAGCCAGACCACTTTGCTCTTATTAATTATGCTACTTTTATTATTGTTTATTATTATTATTATCATTATTGTTATATATTTTTTTCTGAAACAGGGTTTATCTCTGTAGCCCTGGCTGTCCTAGAACTAACTCACTCTGTAGCCAGGGTGGCCTTGAACTCACAGAGGTTGGTATTTCTCTACCTCCTGTTTGTTCAGATCAAAGGCGTGCTCCACCACTGCCCAGATTGCCTTGTTCTTTTTGTGAACTTGCTTTATGTACACTTATCAAATGCTCTGCCTGCCTCCCTTAGTTTGCATTTGTTTTCCCTTTTAACTTCTACTTGATGTTGTAATCCAGTTTTCTTGGTAACCCCATTTGCACCCTGGTGAGCTGCTTTCTGTCAGCACAACAGGTTTGTCCCAACCCTTTCTGCTTACCTTCCAGAATCCCCTTTCCCACACATTTTACTTTTTCCTATTCATCTTCCACTTGGTTTGCGTGTCAGGATGCTTTAAGATTTCAAATGTCCTGTGTTGTTGATTTTCATTGCAAGCACAGAAATAACTTATAGCACTCCTAACAGAAAAGTTAGCTCCCTGCAAAATACCTTTGTCGTGTTTACGATAGAGACTGGGAACACGCTGCATGTAAGCATCAGTTCTCTATTTCTAGTGTTGACCTTGACAGTCAGTCCTACAAATATTAAGTTTATTTAAAGCTAAGAGAACATCGTTCCATAAAACTAACTTTTAAAGGCTATCTTTCAATATTTATTAAAGGCATTATCATAGATTTTAAGAATGTTGTAAGCTTTTATAGGAGTTTAATCTAGCTCTTGATGTAGTGTCTATTTAGAACTGTTCTTCTTTTTTTTTGATGGTAACCCATTCCCATTATTAAGAGATAATAATTTACTCTAGTTAAAATAAGTGCAAATGAATAATTAGGCTTTTTTAAAAAAGGCATCATCAGGACTTTTAAACTGTTTTAAAAAATAGAGATGCATTCTTCCCTATTCTGGATAATGCCTTATTGATCTAGTAAAGAGCTGCATGTTAGGAATTTAAAAATAAAATTTTATATTGATTTTCTTGCATTGGAGTGCTTCTTCTGAGATATTAAAGAAGCCTACCTCCAGTACTGGCTGCACAGTTCTCTGATTTGAACTTGATCT
This sequence comes from Neodon shergylaensis, assembly GCA_025134845.1. NCBI lineage: Eukaryota > Metazoa > Chordata > Mammalia > Rodentia > Cricetidae > Neodon > Neodon shergylaensis. The sequence goes on from JABTXL010012406.1 coordinate 18,680,186, forward strand.
CTCTGGATGAGAGAAGAGCCATAGTAAGGCAGTTCTCTGAGATCTCAAGGAAAGGCCGGCAGGCTATTATGAATCATTTTGTCAATTTACCTCAGCTTTATTTAACATGTCACTTTCTTAAAATACCTTCTTAGAGGTTAATAGAATGATGTCACAGGAAAAGTCGAACCCCACACCAACTTATTACTTCACAGTCAAAACCTAAAGACGTTAAGAACTTGAGAACTCAATGAACCTTTCAAACACTCCGACAAACTCATCTGTCCATCTGTCTGTCTACCCATCCACTCATTCCGTCTGTCCATCTACTCAACTTTAGCAGTGCAGGTGGAAATGGGAACATTTACATTTGTGCAGCCTCGGACATAGAAAAGTTGCTAGGATTTGCATGCTGGAGAATGAAGCACTCATCAACATAGATAGTCTTGCTGGTGGTGCCATTATGGCTTACGACAGCCCTACGCCGCCGACACAAGAATACCAGAGTAATCTGTAAGAGCAGGGGCTACTGTACTCAAATCCGGTCTCTCTGTGTCTGCAAGTAACTGGAAGGAGATGCTGCCATATTCACTGTCAACAGTCATGTCCAAGAACAGGGTTGATTGTGGCTGGCAGGGATGGGGGACAGACTTCTGCAAGACTTCTGCTCTATGTTTACTTAATAGGCAGCTGATACTCAAGAAAATGCAACTTGACTATTTTAGTGAATCTCATCCCAGGCCTATTTTTATAAAAACAAAACAAACAAAAAACCAAAATAACCTTATAAGTTATTTAATAAAAGATAGTTTGCTATAGTTAGGAATAGGAAGGTTCCCTATAAGTTATTTAAGAAAAGATAGTTTCCTATACTTAGGAATAGAAAGGCTAAATGTATTTTTGTTTATTGTGAAGTATTATATTATGAAGTGAAACAAAGCAAGCTTGCTCACAGTGGTCACCAGCGGTGGTTTTTTTTTTTTTTTTTTTTTTTCCAAGACAGGGTTTTTCTGTAGCTTTTTGGTTCCTTTCCTGGAACTAGCTCTTGTAGTCCAGGCTGGCCTCGAACTCACAGAGATCCGCCTGCCTCTGCCTCCCGAGTGCTGGGATTAGAGGAGTGCTCCACCACCGCCCGGCTCAGCGTTTTTAATCTTATTTCCAGAGGTCAGAGTAGATGGATTTCTCTGAGCTTAGCAGGCTGTCTGTAGGTCTTTTGCAGGCTGTGTGGAACAGTCATCCACTTCGTATTTGGACCCGCGAGAGCAGCAGTTCTCAACCTGTGGGTCTCCCTTTCATGGAGGTCACCGAAGTCCTCAGGAAAATACAGATATTTACATTATGATTTATCTTGTGACTTTTCAAAGTTGAAAAAAATAACAGTTATGAATGAAGTAGCAAGGCAAAGAATTTTATGACTGGGGATCAGCACAACATGAGGAACTGTATTGAAGTCTTGTAGCATTAGGAAGGCTGAGAACCACTGCTCTAGAGGTCACAAGCCTTCCTTGGCACATGGCCTTTCATCTTTACAGCCAGCAAAATGAAGATAAGTCCTTCCCCCACCACCATCTCTCACAATTTCCCTTTTCCTTCTTCCCTCTTTCACATTTAAGACATGTTTGATTATACGGGATTTGCTTTGCATGACTGAGGCTAATCTCCTTGATCAAAGAAATCGGACTGGCAACATTAATTTTACATGTAAACTAAGGTGCTCGTGGTACCAGAAATTACACAGAGCTTGCAGAGTCAGCGAACCTATTTCTATAGATCTTTTGTAATCTGGGTACTCACGGTAAAATTAAAATTGGACCGGAAGCAGAAAACGCTGATTCATGTGTTAGTACAGATAGAGACTTTGGCTGTTTTCTCACCCTTGGGCCTTGTACCCATGTGCCTGTGTGTGAACATCTCCTTAAAGCTCCCCTAGAATGTTCATTCACTGAAGTAATGCAGTATTGTAAGAGATGTTCAGGGTTTGTAGTGAACATCCAGTTTGAAATGGTAAGTCCTCTGGGAGATAGTAGTGGGCCAAGAGAAGTTGAATGAATCAGGCATGCTCCCCTGGCCCATGTCTATGACTCTGTACACTAGGTAACTTTCTGTTTCTTGGCAAGTGACTCAATGCAGTCTTTCTAGTTTGAAAAAAAATAAATGAAGTTGGGGTTGGAGGGATGGCTGAGCGGTTAAGATTATTGGTTGCTCTTCCAGAAGACCCAATTTCAGTTCCCAGCTCCCATGAGGTAGTTGTCTGTAACTCCAGTTCCAGGGGATCTGACAACTCTCACAAAGATAGACATACATTCAGGCAAACACCAATCAATGCTCATAAAATAAAAACAAATAAGTTATGAATAAATAGACTAAGGAAAGTACTTATTTATAGTAATCATGCCTATTTTTTCAAGATTTGATATTGACTTGATTTTATATATCTGTATGGGGACATTTTCACGTTATTTTTCTATAAATGTGAAAAGTACATTTTTCTTGGTATTTGGTAAATACCACGCTTTAAACATATTTGATTTATAGAATTTCCTTGCAAAATATCTTATGTTGAAATCAGATCTATTGAGCCATTTTGGGGTGAGAAGGTGTTTACTGTATACATTGTATTTTATGGGCTTGAGCACATTTTGTAACTTTTCAAAGGAACAGAGAAATTAAAGTGCAAAGTGTTAGGGGAAAGAAAATTGAGAGAAGAGAACCTGGGCATGTGTACCTGTCTGAAAGGGAGTGTCCAATAAAGGATGCTGGACTGCTGTTCTGCAGTCATGGGATGGCTAGTGATCTTCGTAGCCACTCTCTTAAAACAACTCTCTGCTCATGAGGCTGTAAGAAAGGAACTACATTGAACAGTAAAACAAACAGGAACAAAGAGAAAAAGGAGTTTCGTTAGAAGCAAATTAGATTACAAGAAGATAAACATTGTCCAGCGGTGCTGGTCCATTTGGGAGGCAAAGGCAGGTGGGGTGGATCTCTGTGAATTCAAACCCAGCCTGGTTTATTGAGTGAGTTCCGAGACAGCCAGGGCTACACAGAAAAACCTTGTCTTAAAAAACAGAAAAGAAGAAGAGGAGGACACAAAAAAGAAGAGGAAGGAGAAGAAAAGAGAAAAAGGAAGAATAAGAAAATATGCTATTAGAAATGTCCAGTTACTATTTGACTGACATTTAAAGTGAGCAGGTCCTCAACAAATGTCTGATGGCCTAATCAGCAAATTGCCTGCTGTGCATGCATGAGGATCTGAGTTCTGATTCCCCAGAACCCACTTAATAAACTAGGACCTGGTGGTGTATGCCTGGGAATCAGCACTGCGGGTCTAGGGATGGGGCAGGAGAATGAAGGATCCCACCAGCTCGTTGCCTAGCCAGCCTACACAGGTTTATGTGTGAGAGGTTTACTGGAAGACTTTGTTTCATGTTGGTGAGATGGTTCTGTAGCTAAAAGTGCCCACTGTCAGAACTCCCTTGCAAACTATCCTCTGATATTCCTATGTGCACAGCAGGGTATGTTTGGAGGGGGAGGGATTGAGAGAGACTGATGTGCATTTAGAGTGTGAGCTCCTGTCTCAAAAAACAAAGGTGAAAACCAGTTGAGAAAAGACTCCAAATGTATCTCTGTTGAGCATAGACATATGCACCCTCCCTCATCTACACTACCAAGTACATATGCCACATCCCCCATACTCTAATAAAATATAAATAAAACGAATACCCATTGAACATATATCGATAATTAGCTAAAAGCTATAGATTTATGCCATGCTGCAGTACTGAAATTTTATCTGAGTGATTATGTGGTATATGCTTTTATGGAGCAATGTAAACATACAAGCCTGCTAATATTTCTAGATGTTTTGATCCCTGAGTTAGTTGGCTTATCATGATGACACAATCCTTAGTTTTAGAAAAAAAAACTTGCCCTCTCCATCATCAACTAAGGCTCCTCAGATCATATGAGAACTTGAGTGTCCACTAATTGCTGGGCATTATGCTAAATGCTGGGTGTCAGGTACAGCTAAGTGTAGTTGAATTTGGCAATGACCTCATGGAGTTTTTAAGTCCACGAGGATGGTACATATTAATTAGCTCTACAACACTAGGACTGTGTGTTCCCTGAAAGACAAGCACACAGGGCTTCATGCATATGGAAAACTTTACTGGAGGTTGAGCTGGGATGTGAGGGATGCAGGGACATTTCTGAAAAGAAGGAGGGTGAGGGAAGAGGTGATGAGGACACCCTGTTCTACTGTGAAGGAACGGGGTGTACAAACCTTTGTGTCTGGAAGGGGGTAGGACTGACTTACAGGCTGTAGAACTGGATGAAATGATTGACATGGAGATGGAGAGGAAAGTGAAGCCAATGCTTTGCAATGATAGTAGTCATTAAAGGCTTGCACCAAGGTGACAGCGGTGAAAACTGATTTCTGACTCCAAAGATCATCTTGGGAACGCAAGTGGGAAAGAGTGGTCATGGGAAGGGAAGATGAGGCCTCCTCAGCAGTCCAGTTGAGGGGAGAAGACAGACAGACAGACTGAGGGGTTGGATTTCCTAAGAGTTTAAAGAAAAAAAAATCTCAAGATTTGGTGATGGATTGCATTTGTGGATGACCTTGGAAGTAGAGATTGAAAATAGGAGTATCGATTTAAAGCATAGATGGGGATACGTCTAAGCCTTTAGGGCAGATAAATAAGAGATCGATCAGGTGTCTGGATGCATAAGACTAAGGGACAAAGGACATATCTGAATTTGAGAACTTTAATTAAACAATCGCATTAGCCTTTAATTCGTGGTGTTAATGCTATTGAAAGATCCTGACATTTAATTGCTAACAAGAAGACTATGATTGATTCTTCCAGGAAATCTAGTGGCCAGAGTAAGTGGAAGACGCCAGTCTGTATACATCGGTCATGGGTGCAGAATATGAAAAGTTGGGAGTGATTATTAGGGTTTAACTTAATGGAAACAACATAAGTAATGAGGGCTGAAAACATGCGGTTTTTATCGGCTGATATAGAATTGTCGGTGACCTTAGTTGGGATGAGACTTCCATGGCATTAGCCTTTGCAGTGACATTTCAATTGTATTTTAATAAATAAAGCGTGACTGAAGATCTGAGAGTAAAACAGGCCCTCTGGTCAGCCTTACAGACCAGATTATGGTAACACACACTTCATCTCAGTCATCATAATGACATGCACCTTTAATCTCAGTAGCAACACAAATTGCCATAAAAATCGGGTGGTACGTGCCTTTAATCCCAGTGGTGTACACCATTAATCCCAGCCCTAGATAGGAATATAAAACGAGGGTGGGGGGGAGACAGCTCTCAGACAGAGTATCATTCTGAGATTTCAGGAGGCAGGATCGCCATTTAGATTGAGGTCAAGGTAAGAGCCAGTGGCTGGCTGTTTTGCTTTTTGAACCTTCAGATTGAACCCCAATTTCTGACCCTGAGTTTTTATTAATCGCACACCAAGCCTTCACATGTCCTTGTGCGGGTGTACTTCTGAGAGTGGATTCTTAAGCCTATGGGACTTTGTCACTTGCTGTTGTATAGAATTCTATTCTATATTCACTACAGTCAGTGTTTATTTAATTTCATTGTAATATTAATCTTTCATTATCAAAATCAAACTGAGTGATAATAGCAAAATAGATTTTGTCATTGTTAACTGCCCTGTTCCCTTATTGTTCTCTTGCCTAAAACACAATAGCAAAAGTCTCTTGTGTTTGTAGTTAGCGTTTAGCGTTAGCTAATTCTTTAATCTTAGTGCTATTATCGTAAGGTACTTTGCATTTGAATGTTATTTTCTTAGATTATACTTAAGTTTTGTGTATATTAAGTGTCTTTTCTTAAAGAAAATACTGTGCGTGTTGCTTTAAGCATCCGAGGCCTTTTCTGTTCATCCATATTAATTACGTACTCGATTTGTTTTTTGGAATGAGCTGCATTCTTCTTCCTTGAGAATCTTAGGCTTTTCATCCACAGTTAAAATGATGTATTTGGAAATGCCTGATCGTTCCTACTATTAGGTATGGATTATTAGGACTCTTTCTGGTTGTTTTGACATTTCTATGCCTGACGCACATTCAGGGACCACTGTTACCATGGGGCTGCTAGGAGACCCCAATGCATTGTTCACAGAAGGTGCACCAGCTGCAATTGCCATACTTTCCTCTTCAATTGTTTGTTGGTGTTTTTATCTTAACCGCTTCTGACATTCTGGTGTCTTAGTTAAGTCTCAGGTCCTTTCTTTGCTGTGCACTTTCTGACCCATGAGTTAATAGATAAGATATTGTATGTGTAGAGTGCTTGCCATCTTCATAGAGTACTCTTATTTGCAAACGGGGCATTGGCAAAGTCTGGGCAGCAGGCATCGTGGAAACAGATGTGGCCACAGACACTGACAGCACTTTCGTTAAAAAACCATTTAGTACCCTTTCCCTGTTAGTCTAAGTAGCAGTGGTCAGAACTCACTATTGGGTGAGGCACCTAGTCACACAGGGTGTGATTTCCTTAATTTCCTCTGTGGAAAATAGAGGATAGTCATCTTCCTTCCTTCCTTCCTTCCTTCCTTCCTTCCTTCCTTCCTTCCTT
>JABTXL010012406.1:18686781-18727811 GCA_025134845.1 Neodon shergylaensis
CTCCCTCCCTCCCTCCCTCCCTCCCTCCCTCCCTCCCTCCCTCCCTCTGTCTCCCTCCGTCCCTCCCTCCCTCTCTCATTCCCTCCTTCCTTCCTTTCCCACCCTTCCTTGCTTTCTTCCATCCTTCCTGCCTGCCCTCTTACCTTCACCTAAATTAAAAAAAAATAAATTCCGTGCCATCACAGGTTGGAAGCATGATCTCACAGGTGTTGCCACTGAGTAGGCCAGATGTGTATAACATCTGTTAGAGTGTTTCTTGTTTTTGTTTTTATCAACAAAAACTAAAAGCTTCCAAAGGGTTTCTTGTGATATATGTAATAATAATTTTAAAAATTAGTAATGTATTACTGTTGATTTAGGGCCATATCATCAGTACAGCAGATGTCAGAGATGTGCTTTGGTGACTTGACTCAAATTAAAGTTTTGCTTCCCTTAATCCCACTACTGCAGATCACACAGATGGATGTTTTGAGATATTAATGCACTTTTTCTTTCTCCAAAGTCCTACAAATTTTAAGGATTTTGATTTGCCTTCTATGCCAGTATTTATCAAGTTAATGATCTCACATTGTTTTCCTCTGTCCGGAAGTTAGACTGTCCCTGAGGCTTTAGAGTTGAACTTTTAAAGTGATTTCCCACTTGAGGTAACTGTTTGTTTATGTGAGAACATAGGAAGCTTATGTGTTTATTGTAATCTGACCCATTGTTGCCAAAAGTTATTACCTAATAATGAATATCGGTTTTGATTGCCAGACATTGTTTAGTTTATCTCTGGGTTTGTCATCAAATTTATAGGTGGACTTATTGGTTTAAAAGTAAAATTTTATTTTCATAGAGAAGGCCAAATTATTTTGTATGCAAAGTAAAGTCCGAATGCAAATAGTTCTGTTTAGTTACTTTTAAGATTAATAGCTGCCTTAATGTTGTTGCTATGTAAAAGGGTGCAGTATGGAAAGTGTAAAGTTGCCGCTATAAATCTTAATGATAGGGTATCAGTAGTGTAAAGTGTTGGAGAGATTGTATTCCATGGTAGTGCATTGGCACAGTATGTGTAACGCAGCAAGAGTGATGTATAGTGATGGAAAAACATCTGCCACGTGGGGCTGCTTGAATAAGAACTCTAGGGAGTGTGTGTGAAGCTTTGACTACATGAAGCATTAATGCAATCTGTGGGTAAATTGAGCCCTTAGTACACTGAAGAAATAGATGTTCGTTAGAGACAGTCTATATACGTCAGCAGGGATCCAAGCTCAAAACTGATTATTAACCTTCGGCTTGACCCGATGGAGGCTGCCGTGCGATGAGAACACAGGTTAACACATGTGGGTGTGTGAGGGAGCAATTAAGGTGAGAGGTTTGGAAGAACAGGCGCTGGGCTCTTGCAGTCCTGAATGACTCTTACTGCTTCTAAGCCCTCGCTGGATCACTTTGCCTACAGGTTATGTGCCTCACTTTTGTGGTCGCATTTGCCTCACTTATTCTTAGGGACAGTTATGGAGAACAGTGTGCTTTTATCCTTCTATAGACCTCCCTTGACATAGAATATCCCTTAGTTTATTATGTGGGTTGTATTGTAATAATTGCCTAGACATGGGAGACAAACATATTTAATGTGGAAATTAAAATTTACCTGTTCTTTCTCCCCAACAGTGTTTGATTCTCTTTTCTCTTTCTACTGTCGTGTTTCTCATTCCTCTTCCTTTTCAAACGTTCTCATCTTTTTATGATGTCTTTTTCCATTTACTCCATTCTCTCTAGATCAGTACTGTCTAAATGTTAGCGCCTCATCCCAAGAGCCTTTATTATGGTTATTAAAATGTGACTGCTTCCGAGGTTTGACCGGCACTAAACAGAAGTCTCACAGGAGATAGGATGGAAGGGATGAATGACAACTCCCTTTTTTTATTATATTGTTTACATATTACCTGACAATATTTGGGGTATATTTTGCTATACAAGATATTGCTAAACATGTCATTGTGTGCCCCTCCCTCCACGAGGTTTTTCTGTGTAGCCCTGGGTGTTCTGGAAATCACTATATAGATCAGACTGAGGGTGAACTCAGGCATTTGTCCACTGCCTTCTGAATGCTGGGTTTAAAGGTGTGTGCCTTTAAAAGTGTGTACCTCTATGCTCAGCTCAAGATACCACTAAACTTAATATCTGTGTTTTGCTTTCTTCTCTTTCTTTCTAGAATGCAGCACTAGAACATATAGGGTTATTACAGACATGGAATTAATTATATTTTAACTGAAGAGTGGAGTCTTACATATATATATATATATATATATATAAAACATACACACATACACATATACTTTTTTTTTTTCCTTGCTCACCCTCCTTCCTCTTAGGACACATTCCTGATTGTTGTACAGCTATTACCTCTCAGAAAATATTGTCGTGGTGACCTAGCTTTAGAACACTGAATACTTTCCTAAATTTATATTTAAAAATAATGTTAGGTGGAATGTTATTCAGTATATCAAGCAAGTATGTATTGATTCAGGCTCCCAGGTAGTTGCAACTGAAGAAGCTGGGCACAGCAGATTACGTGCTCCTCCTCTTTCCAGATGAAGCCCCCAGCCTCCTCTGGTTCTGGCAGCCTTTCTGTCCCCTTGTCCTCAAATTCCCTGCCTCTCGAGGGATGCGGTGTGATAGATGGCTGAGTGCCAAACTTTCCAGTCTCTTGCTCTCCGTCTTTACCAGCTGAGAGGTTTCTGCATTCACTGCCAGCTGCTGCGAGAAGTTTTCTTGACAAGGGACGAGAGAGGCACACTCTTCTGTGTTGCGGAACTGTTGTTGGCAGTTGTAATCTGTTTTATAAAAATTGGTTATCTGTACGGAACAACTACTTCAGTGCAGTTTCCGCCTGAGGGGACTTGTTAGACAAATGTATTTAAGTGTGATTTTAGTGCCTTTTCATAGCTTTTACTAGTTTCTTTATATCACCGTGATACTCCAACATCTGATGAATTGTGATTTCTCATTAAGACATCTGGATTTCACAAGTAAAAAAATAACAAAAGGCAGAAATCATTTTATAGGGTGGATACACATATCTATTTATGGTACTTGTGTATAAATATTCATTTTTCCCTACCAACTCTGGACAATGCAGCAGTCTGTGTGCTGAGGAGAAACATTTTGATTAAATTGGTCCATTCTCAGAAGTGAAAACATGATGAGTGTGAGTGATCTTTAAACAGTTTCTTTCAAGCTGTGTTTTTTGACATTTTCTCTTAAGGAGAGCTGCACGATGTATTATGTCTAAATTCATCATTTGCATGCTCATTGCTTGTATCTGCCTACTGTTGCAAGGTTACTTTTCTAACCTTAAGACTAAGTGTGCATGTGCACATGCATGCATCCGTGTAAACTGTGATCCTGGCTGTTCGTAGAGAAAGCAGAAAATGAGCACTTGACAGTTCTTAACATTCCTTTCCCAAGTCCGGTGTTTTCAGTTGGGAATCGCGTTAATAAGTTCCCCTCCTTCATCTTCATCACAGGGCAGTGGAGACTCTTGTTCAATTGTATGGAATCCTAAAGCCACTTGAATGGTCCTCATAATTTGATGGAAAAGAGACACCCAAATGTAATCTGTTATTATTTTTAACGAGCACCTCCTTTGTATGGAAATAAGTCATCTTCATGGTCTATAATCAGTGTGTCATTTAAAAATAATTATGAACACTTGTTTTCTTCAATATAATATTCTGAGAAGTATAAAAGAAAAGAAATACATTAAAAATTAAAGGACTGTATTGGTTGGCTGATATATAGGTAGTATACTTTTTCTTTCTTTCTTTCTTTCTTTCTTTCTTTCTTTCTTTCTTTCTTTTTCTTTTTTTTTTTAGACTGTGTTTCTCTGTGTAATAGTCCTGGCTCCTGGGATTCCCCTTGTAGACCAGGCTGGCCTCGAACTGACAGAGATCTGCCTGCCTCTGCCTCCCAAGTGCTTGGACTAAAGGCGTGCGCCACCACCACCTCCTGTCCCTTACTGATTTTTGTCTTGCTTTTCTTTTTGCTTTGACAAAATGCCTGACATAAAAAGCTGGAGTGGAAGGATTTATGTCAGCTCCTGGCTTTGGCAATGTCAGTCCTACTCTCTGTCTCTGTGATGTCCGTCTGAAATGAGGCAGATCACCATGGTGTTGAAGCATGTGTAGAGGAGGCTGCTCATCCCATGTTAGACAGGAAGTACAGTGGAGAAGCAAGAGAAAAGGGCCAAGCTACTTCCCCCAATGACACGCCCCCTCCATTGACCAACTGACATTCTTCTTTCCAGTTATCCCCACTATCTACCTTTTACTTTTCACTAATGCCATCATATTATGGCTTTATCACAGGATGAAACCGTATTTTAGGGCAGAGCATCCAAAATCTAGTCTCTGTAGATGTCCTCCAAGAAACACCCAGAGTTATGCTCCACTAGTCTCCTAGCTGGGTTTCCGTCTAATTAGGTGTACAGTCAAGGTTAGCCATCCTAAGTTTATGTGATGTGGAAATCCATTGGCTGGTGATAACCTCTGTCATTGGTAGAGCCACCATCTAGCACACACAGGGCCTTGGATCTGGTCCCCAACAAAAATAATGTTGCCAACAAAAGGCAACTCTACAAGTGTTATTGATTGAAGATAGCAAGTAGATTTTTGGTAAGGTCTCCAGCTTTACAGTCTTAGTTTTGCATCAGTGTGGTAGTATCTTGGCAGAAACAAGGGAGGGGAGATTTATTTGGGTTGGTACTTCAGGGATTTCAGCCTCTGGTGGCAGGTGAGGTTGATGGAGGAGCTCAGTGTGTGTGTGTGTGTGGGGGGGGGATTCTGTATCCCCAGTTCGCTGCTCACATGGAGCAGAAAGTGGAACCAGAGGACGGGCTGTTAACTTCAAGGGTCTTAATTACTATATACTCCAGCTAGGTCCCGCCTCCTAAAGATTCTATTGCCTCGTAAAAATGATGCTTCCAGCTGGGGACCACCTATAAAACATGGGCCTGTTAAAGACAGTGTCTGCCTAACCAAAACACCATCTAGGTAAGGCGAGGTCAGGCTTTGACCCTTTGCACTTGTTCCAGTGACACCATTTGTGGCTGTGGTTCTCAGGGTAGAAGGGCTTCAAAGCTGATTTCTCAAAGTCAGCAGAGGCACCCGGGTGGACCTGATGTGACATGACAGAGAGCGTTGATGGTTATGGTTCTTCGTCCTCCTTTTTCTGACGTGAATGAACCTGATGAGACACCTTCCATGTTCTTAACCATGCGCAAACACACAGAATACTGTCTGTAGAGGAAAAAGGCGTATTTTGCCACGTGGCGGTGGTGCACAGCTCTAATCCCAACGTTTGGCAGAGAAAAGTGGCTCTCTGTGAGTTCAAGGCCAGCCTGGTCTACAGAGTAAGTTTCTGGACAGCCAGTGCAGTTACACCACAGAGACACTCTCTCTCAAAACAAACAAACAAACAAACAAACAAACAAACAAACCCCAAAACCAGAAAAAGAAAAAAAACCTCAAAAACCCAAAAAAATAAATTGGGGCAAGGGATGTGTTTTCTTGACTGTGATTCTCATTTCACAATTTGTACGTATACCAAATCATCAGTTTGATTGTCCATCATCTTTCTTGGTCATTTATACATTAGTAATGTTAGAAGATGGAAATAAGCCCAAATCAAAGAGTGTTTTAAAATGTAATCTTACCAGGCATGCTGTAGTAGAAAACCACTATTCCCTCTTGGAGAGTACAGCGACGTACTCACAGCCTTTGGAAGTGTGTTCGCCTTCCAAGATTGAACACACCGCAGAAATCGATTCGGTAGCAGAACAACCTACTTTTAGAGTGATCTGTCGATGTGAATGAGCTCAGCAGCAAGCGCCCTGACTCCAGAATCTGATTGGGATTCTAGGACCACCGCTTTTTTTGGGGGGAAAGCTCCAGCTTTTGTTTTCAATCCATTATGTGAGGTAGAACATGGTCACTGCCTCCCAGAACTGTCACATGATTGAGATGTGATAATGAACACCAAGCACTTAGAACCACGTCAGATGTAAAGCTAAGTCCTCCTTATTCATTGGTAGCCATCCACACAGGGCCCTTTTACAGGTATGATAGATCATGGGGACATATGTGACCTTTGACAAGTTCATTTACTTTCTCTTGTCTGAAGTAGTAATCAGTGCAAGGATGGCTAACTCCACGAATATAACGGCTGATGCCATTTGTTTGAGACAGTGAAGACTGAAAAAAAGACTCCTCTCTGAAGATGATTCTCAAAAAACAATACCCACTCCCCCAAGTTCACGGCCTGATTCACTTCACCAAGGAATTGTCAGTGCTGTAATGTCTTTCCCCCATTTATGAAAACATTGTAAAAGAGACAGAACCAGGCAATTGTTTCCAATGTGCTTATCATAATCAGTCCAGAAAAAAAAAGAGATGGCAGAGTTTAACTTGGAAAACTCAAGATCCAGCACTGAGCTGCAGTGACCGAGAACATGTAGAGGAGAAGGAGGCTGGCAGGCCTCTGTCCACAACACATTATACATACGTGCATACATGCAGACATACATGCAGACATATGTGCACATATCAAAGCAGACATAAACCCCACCTTCACAATCAATCCAAGGAGACAGAGCTCACAGGAGCTTGCATATCAGATCAACCTTATGATGTTACATACCATGGAACATGGAGAAAAAAAAAAACACAAAACAAAGACAGAAATATTTCCGGATTCAAAAGTGTTTGTCAGACATCAAATCTAATTGTCTCCCCTGAGCTTTTGCCATGAAGTAAGAGCAGTCTTATATTTGAAGTAACTGAATAACAAACAGTCTCCTATGTGAGTAAAATGCAAGTCAACAAAAGCCCTGGCATTATGGAGTCTGTGAGGGCTGCAGGATCAAATACGATAACCCAAACCACAGACACAGAGGCTATATCATTAAATGCTGGGATCCCATGCATTTCTAAATACAATACTTAGCCAAAGTACCCTGGATCTCAATTTTCAGTATTTTGAACTTTTGGCAACTAATGGAGCGTTTGCCTTATCAGGCAGCTGTTTAAGCAAACATCAAGTTAAAGTTTTACCTGCATCTGTCTCAGGCAGAACAAGTGTCCTTCATTTTCTCTATGTCTATATACAAGGAGAGATCATATTTTTACATCTTATCTGTATTTCTCCTTTTAAAAGTAAGCTTAGGTTTTTTTTTAAAGCAAACAAACAAAACAAAAACCAAATGTTATTTTCCAAAGACATTTATATTTTCCTTGCTTAAAGACTTCTGTTTTAGTAACAAATCCCAGCCCACCCTTGTAATCCAAATCCTATTTGGTCCTGCGGTGAAGTCAAATATGGGATCCTGACATCAATTTGTTGCCATGGAAATAATTGAGATGTCAATGTTTCTGCATTATGACTGTACCACAGGAGCAGATGGGCTGACAAGGGGAAAAATCTTTGCAAATATCTCTCTAATAATTAGCTAAAGTGTGAGGTACTGTTCTAAATTTACATTATCATAAAAACATGAGTAAGATCTATCTAAGCACCATAGAATACAAACAATTTGAGAGAGATAATATCCTGGAGGAAAATGTTTTCCGATTATACAGGAATACTCACCATGTTTCTTTATTCCTTTTGCTGAACGTATCACTTTAGGGACTGCAGAAAAATATATAACCAAGTTGCGAGTAAATCATATTTAACCAAACAAACTTTGTGCCACACAGAAAGCTAGATGGCCATGTGGGATGAGTAGAAGATGAAAACAGCCTTTTGGCTGCTGTCCAGTTTCCTGTGAGGAACACTGGCGTTAGCTGGGCTACTATACAATTAATGACTTGCAATACATTTTGCTCCAAAAATGTTTGCCAGATCCTGTACTTGCCTCCTTCCCCCAAATCTGCCCCAGAAAATGACATACCTAACCATAAAGATCCAATTATTTCCTGGATCCCCACGGTTGGTGACCATGTCTCCTAGACTGTGCTAAATTGTGCCGTTTTAGTATCCATTAAGAGCGTTCACAGGAATTAGTTTACTTAGATTAAAATATGTTTGGCGAGTTGATAGCTATGTCGATGTTTGCATGAGTGCACACGGATTCCCAAATCATGAGCTCTAATGCTGTCATTCGCCTGGTTTTCATGAGGTACTCTCCTTGGAGCCTCTTACTCCACCACCCACAGCGAGCCCTTTTTATCCAAACATGAAAACGTTGTTCTTCCCCATTGTGGGCTAATTACACCATCTGTTTAGCCACAGTACTATTAGTGTTAACTCCTTAACCCTCCCACATGCGCTGCCCCCAAACACCTCATACTGTCAAGAGTACAAGTCATAAAAACAAGCAAGGAAATTAGTCTCCCAGTTTGCATTCTCAGCTTTCTGTATGGGATCTGTATTATGGTCTGTGCAGACACTTGAATTTTCAGACATCTCTCCATCAATCTTTATCCTAACGGTGCGGATTTACAACACGAGCAATGACCATGGTGAGGAAATCAATCTCTCTCTACAAAGGCTAAAGGCTTAGGAATAGGCAACTGTTTGAGAAAGGATAAAGCCAGGAAAGAGAGAGGCCCAGCGAAGAGTCAACCACCTGGCAGCCCTTGCTTCTTCCTGGAAGTAGGCCAACCCATTTTGTCTTCATTAGAAAATCAACTTAATAAAAAGCTACACATCCCTTCCCGGACCATAGGTATTTAAAAGTGGGTTGTGCTGCTACGGAGTCAATTTTTGGGGTATTCAATATTGGAAGGGGAGCACATCTGCACAGGCAGAGAGCATCTCTCCAGGTGGGACTTGTGGTGCTCTACTGTGCCATCCCTGTGTTCAAGGTCAGAGAAGCAGAGAATTGGCACGAGGCTAGGAAGGAAATGAGTCTACTTAATGATAGGAATTTATAATGAGATTTCATTTGTGCAAAGATACCAGTTTTGGATTCGCTTAATTTTTTCTCCTGTGCAGCATAATAGCACAGCAATAAAAACTTGCTAATATAGATGAGTTGTAGGCAACACCTGTCTGAATTAATTGAAAGTCTGAATCACAGAACAATCTTATAGAAATTAAGTTTTATTATTTTTTCTGATACATATAATTAGCCTATCAATTAGAAGCTGGAAAAATTAAGTCTCTGAGTTACTCACTTAGAATAGTTTGTCTTATATCAGCACCCTCTTCTTCCTGTTTATGCTATGAATTCATTTTTAAATAGTTTAATGTTTTCTACCCAGAGATCAGCTCATTGCAAACCATTTTCATGTATAGTGCTATGTTTAATCTCTGCAAAACCCCTTGTGTTTCAGACTAGGCAATTTGGCGTGAAAGGTGAATAACTAAATTCATTTCCTTTGAAAAAAGAAGGGGGGGTTGCCATTATTCTGCCTTGAACTCCCCTATCTTTTGAATTATTAAACTGTCACTGTAGAAGTTTCTCTTTTTTGAGATGTCTCCAACATTTGGTTATAGCAGTGTCTGGTGATGCTGCTGTAACAGACTACCATAGACTCTGTGGCTTAGGAACAGGGCAAGTCTGTTTACTCAGAGGCATGGAGACTATGAGGTCCAATGTCAAGGAGGCAGCAGACTCCGTGTCTGTAAGGACCTGGTCTAGGTCACAGGCAACATCTGGTTGCGTCTTCACATAATTGAAGGCTGAGTGACTTTTACTGACTTCCCTGTATCAGGATGATAACCCCTTCATTAAGACACTGCTTTCATGATTTAATCACCCCCCAAAGGTGCCCACAACTAAATATTATATGGGATTAGCTTTCAAGGTATGCTTTTTGTGGGACTATAAACATTTAAAATGTCTCTGTGGCATGAGTGGGAGTACCTTCCTTTCCCTTCTTCCCCTCTCCTTCCTTCCTTCTTTCATTCAGATTTATATTTACAAAATAGAAATTGTGTTAATGGAAGATTTTATGTACGTTATTTATTTGTTTTAATCATTATTTTGCTGTATAGCGCAGGCTACAGACCTGTATGTAGTCTAACCTGGCACTGAACTAGTGTTTCTACCTCAGCATGTGAATGGAGAGTTACACTAAGGTACCAAGATGTCTGACCATGCGTGTTAAACTTTTGGGTGCTTGTTGAACATATTTCATTAAGTTGGCACTGTAAGTCTAATGTATGCTAATTGAATTGAAGCATTTCAGAATGGAAAGTGATAAAGTATTGATTCTATTTTAATGAAAATATTGTCATTAAGAATGTTTATCAATAATCAATTTTGAAATAATCATGCTAATTGATTAGGAGTGCTTTAAAATTCAGTAGTTCCCGGGGTCGTTTTCTGAGCTTGACTTTATTATTAAGAATTCTGAGGGTTTAAATAAATGAACTGACATTGGCTGCTTCCAGCAAACAGGAAAAAAAATCATTGTAAGGGAATTGTGTGCCTGTGTGGTGAATGAGAAAACACACGAGGTTTCAGGGCTGTTTGGAATCATAGAGAATCGGGAGTTAGAGCATCTTCAGACCGCTTGCGTTCTGACATCGCTGAGTGTGTGAGTCTCAGAGACCTCACACACTCGTCACTTTGCTCCTTTCCCATCCTTCCTGTCCCCAACCCCTTCCGCAGTCATTGTATTAGCTTTTCTGCTGCTGTGATACAACTTGATGGCTGAAAGCCACTTAAAGGAAGCTTGCTTTGGTTTATGGTTACAGAGGGATTGAGTTCATCATGGCTGGGAAACGTAACCTGGTGGCAGGATCACGCAGCTGGCTTGACCACGCCCATAAACAGGAAGTAGAAAGAGAGAATGGGCGGTGAACTGAGTTCATAAACCCTAGAGGCAGATCCACCAGGAACGTTCTTTCTCCAGCAAGGTTTCGTTTCCTGAAGGTTCCATAACCTCTCCAAACAGAACCACTCACTGGAGATCAAGTGTTTAAATACAAGAGTCCCAGGGAAGCTGTTCTCATTCAAGCTACCATACCAGTTGTCTCTGCTCATACCTCTTTTCTCTCCCCCAGCTTCCCCTTCTTTTTTTCCTTACCTCTTTCTCCTTCTTTCTGTTCCCATTTTCTCCCCTTTTTTTCTTGTACCCCTCATCCTTTTCTAGTCTCCTTCCCCTTTGAGGTGCCCCCTTGCACCATCACGGCAGGGATACATTGACTATCTCACCTATAAATGTCATAAGAGTGATCAACGGTGTCAGCTGGTAAACCTGATTGCTTTGTTTTATGATGAGACTCACCAGCCTTCCAGTCCATGACTGGCATTTGTTGATGATTGTTGCTCCATTAAGAGTGACAAAAAAGAAATTTTCTTATTATATTTTATCTGTTTATTATCTAAAATTATTTTAAGTGGCGGAAAGCTGCCCTTTCTGTCAGGGCTATTTGATTACTTTGAACTAGTCCTTATAAACGCCAAGTAGGGCATTCGCTTTGTTAATCAGTTCTAGCAGGCTAAGCTGCCCTAGCCCGTATCTGGTTTTTCAGAGTCTTTCCAGGTAATTCTTAAATGCAGACAGAATAGAGGAACATAAACCTAGAGCTTGGATGCACCTCCACTCCTGAGATTTTTTATTGCTTATTATAAAAGCAAACACATAAGATAGATTAGCCATGCGATAGAGTCTTTTTCAAAACTTTATCACGGGCGTATAAATTTCATTCAAAGTAATTTCGGTAGCAGTGTTTAGGGAGTTGCTTGCTTGTGTTTGTTCATCTACCAGCTAAAGTAAATGAAGCCTAGAAGAAATACTCCAAGGGCAACCCGCAAAGAACAATGCGAAAACTAATATTGATCTAGGGTTTGTTCTCTTTCCAGCCCACACAGCCATTAGCTCATTTCACCCTCATGACCCCTCACAAAGTAGAGACTGTAATTCCTCATGTGACAGAGAAAGACTAGGTTTACTTAAGTTTGTGGTGCTGGTCAAGACTGAGGCTGAGGCCGGCAGTGAGGGGACACTGAGAACTTGTACAGAATTTTCTACTTTCCCCAGAGGAGCTACGTTGTGGGAACCTTGTGGGTACATTGCACTTGTCTAATTCCTCTTTGTGTAGATTTTTCTTATTTCTATTCTGAGGTAAAGGAATGGGATGATTAAGACATGTGTGTGTGCGCATGCGTGTGTGTGTCCCTGTGGAAGACAAATGAGGGCACCGGATGCCCTGAAGCTGAAGTTACAGGTAATTAATTGTATCCATCCTGATGTGGGTGCCGGGAATGGAACTGTAAAAATAACAATGCTTTTTAAACTCTCGAGCCGTCTCTCCAGTCCCTGGAATGGTCAACCTAATCCTCAGATTCTGCCACAAGAAAATGGACATTTGTACGTTTCTATCGAGGAGCTGTATGTTGGCTTTCGCGTAGATCATTATGACTAACGTTTCCCATGGCTGTGTTGGACAGAGCTCTGTTTATTTCCATTTGTGATACCATTTAATCATCCAGTCTGCTGGCTAGTTATCCTAGGCTGTTTTTACATCTGAGGATACAGGTCGAGGGAAATAGAGTGCTCACTGTGACACGGTGACCTTTGCACGCCTTGCTGAATAAGCAGAGGGAGCGTTGATAGGAATTAGCACTAATTTAAACAGTAGCCTTCTCTCGGACCCGATTTAAGGCTGTTCTCCAGCTGAAGCTGGAGATTCCACGTGGCAGTAAAGAGCATGAAATGTTAGTGACGATGGCCCAATTAGCGCTGAGTGTCAAACTTTGGTCACATCTCTGTCTTTTGCTCTTCTTGCTTCCGTCACTCCCTAGTGATAGACAGGGAAGGAATGCGTTGTTTAGTTACTAATCATGGTCAGTGCAGAATTTTTCAATAGGTGTTGCTCATTATTCGGAAATGAGTACTCAGGAAGAGAGCCTGCTGTATACCTCTGATTCTTCTGTGGTTTTGTCTCATTATTATCATAGAATTTGAAGTTAAGAAAAGTAAACTTGGATTATTCTCTCCGATGATTTTTTTCTCTCTCCAATGATTTCAGCTTTGATTTTAAAGGTCCACATTTTAACTTATGAGGTTTCTCAATTTTAAAATTTATAAAGATAATACACTGTATTCCTTGGTAATGAAGATAGCAGTGAGCAACAAACTAATTCAGAAAAAGGATCCAACCGGGTGGCGGTGGCACACCTCTTTAATCCCAACACTTGGGAGGCAGAGGTAGGTGGATTTCTGAGTCTGAGGCCAGCCTAGTCCTCAGAGCTAGTTCTAGGACAGCTAGCACGGTTACACAGAGAAACCCTGTCTCGAAAAATCAAAAAAAAAAAAATCCAACAGCTCATAGGTTTGGTGTGGTGGCATGTACCACATCTTTAATTCCAACATTTGGGATAAAGAGGCAAGAGGATTTCTGTGAGTTCCATGTCATCCAGGAATACATAGGGAGACACGGTCTGAAAACAAAACACACACACACAACCAAACCAAACCAAAAACATTTTGAATACTTTGAAACAAGTCCTCATTGTGTGATCTAAATTGGTTTCCAACTCTCCGTGCTCACGATTCCACTCTATCATGTGTGCATTGTGAAGTGAAAAGAAGGCGGTGCTGGATGGGTGGCCATGGTTCCTGAAGAGGATGGGTATTTTATTTATAACATTTTAGCAATAAAATTCATATTCATTTACTATGTGTTGATGTGTGTATGCATGCGTACTTGCGTACGTGTGTGTGTGTGTATGTGTGTAGGTCAGGGGACAAAAAAAAGAGAGTCATTTTTCTCTTTCATCCATGTGGCTTTCAGAGATCAAACTCCAGCTGTCAGGGTTGGCACTGAGCACTTTCCTACCTCAGCATCTTGTGGGTCCTGATACCGGTACCCAGTGTTCTGTGCACTTTTCCACCTCAGCATCTTGTGGGTCCCGATACCAGTACCCAGGGTTCTGTGTACTTTTCCACCTCTGCATCTTGTGGGTCCTGAGGTACCCAGTGCTCTATGCACTTTTCCACCTTAGCATCTTGTGGGTTCTGAGGTACCTAGTTCTCTGTGCACTTTTCTACCTCTGCATCTTGTGGGTCCTGATACTAGTACCCAGGGCTCTGTGTACTTTTCCACCTCAGCATCTTGTGGGTCCTGATACCAGTACCCAGTTCTCTATGCACTTTCCCACCTCAGCATCTTGTGGGTCCTGATACCGGTACCCAGTGCTCTGTGCACTTTCACAGTAGGTTCAGAGCCACTGCGTGCTCTTTCCTCACACAGTCCATTGAGGACATTGTCTGCTCTCATCATCCCATGTGATCACAGGGTTTGCATTTGGTCCTTGAAGTGTACAGGTAAAAGCCTGAAATTATGTCTTATACCTAATAATCCCAGCACTTGGGAACCTGAGGCAGGGGAATCTAGAGCCAGCCTGGGCTACGTAATAAGTCTTTATTTCAACAACAACAACAACAAAGACATATTTGATTTTTTTTCAGGGAAATATGGCAAAAGTTTTTTAAAATCATGGTTTGATGGAATAAATGTGTTTTAATTTACTTTACTTCAGAGGCTCTCTGGTACTATAAACTGAGTATTCATTTTTTTTCATCTTAAAATTCTTTTTTATTTTTTTAAAAAAATTATTTACTTTTATTGTATGTGCATTGGTGTTTTGCTTGCTTGTATGTCTATGTGAGGGTGTCAGGTCTTGGAGTTACAGACAGTTATGAGCTTCTATGTGGGTGCTGGGAACTGAACCCAGGTCCTTTGGAAGAGCAGCCAGTGCTCTTAACTGTTGAGCTACCTCTCCAGCCCTGATCTTAAAATTCGTGAGAACTCCGGATGCCTTTTATATCTGTGGGTTATATCTATTAATCTTTACTGCATAAAAAATTAAAACCAAAATGGAGAACTTATTAAATATTTACGATAAATAAGCAGAAGTCAATGGTGGTTCTTTGCTTGTGATACGTGGGATCAAGCCCTGGAGCCTGATAGTCAAGTTCTCTACCACACGCATATGCTGACAGATACAGAACATGTTTGAAAAAATCTGCTTTCCTGTTCTAAACCAACATCACTGAAAATGCTTCCTTAAAAACAACAAAACATTCAAATCTCCGATACCTAGTTTCTTAAAGGCTAGTTTTTTCTTTTTTTATATGTATTTTTGTCTGAAGATAATATATAGATATGCATTCACACAGAGACATACAATCAGGATGACTTTAATAAACTGACTAAAAAAAGTAGATGTCTCTCTTTGATCCCATACCAGAGCTCTAGGCTTTAATCTCATAAGAGTTTGAATAAGATGTATGAAATTTCATCAGTGAACACATCAGTGAACTCTGTTTTGTTAATACGCTGGTGTTTTTCTCACTTTGGGTGAATCTTGCATAGATGTGTCATTTGTATCATTATCTATTGGTCAGTTGAAAACTCTTGGTTTGTCCTCTTTCTGTTCCTCTAAATGTGTACACAGTTCATTAGGAACCAGATAGGTATGTTTATAGAAATTTGAAAGCTTAGAAAGCCATTAAGCAATGAACAATGGCTAGAAGGTTTCATGAAACTGTTTTTCGTTTGAAGCCCAATTTTGATCGCCAGCAACAAATGTGGGTTATTTTCCATCCTATGATAGGGGTGGCCAGTCCGTCATCCAGAAAATTCTGGTCAGGGCCACTTTGGAATACAGTCTGTCTTCAGTCATTCACTCAGAGAACACTGTGTTTCATGAAAACAGTGGTTATTTACTTTTACCAATTCTTTTCTTGGAGATCACCACCCATCTGTGGTGACGTGACTGAGAAATTGCCCCCATAGTGCAAGTATTTGGACACTCTGGCTGTGTTAGGGAAGGTTATGGAGCCTTTCAGAGGTGTAGTCTTGCTGGAGAAGGTACCTCAATGGGTATCTTGTAAATTTATCTCCTCGCCCCACTTCCAGTTCATATTTTTCTCTTTGGAGTCTGCAGTTGAAGACCTGGTAACTCAGCTTCCTGCTCTGGCTGCCTACTGCCGTTATGGACTCTCCCTCTGTAACTGTAAGCCTAAATAAACTCTTCCTTTTAGAAATTGCCTTGGCCATGGAGCAGCATAGTGGTAACTAATGCTCCATCTTATCTGCTACAGCGGAAGGAATTCTTCATGTAGAGTCCCCGTCATGACACAAAATATCCAGATACCACAGTCGCGGCTTGTGATTTTACAAAACTGAATTTTACAGGTTTGTCAAAGACATTCTGAAATGACACATGCATTTTATTGGTTGTGATCGCATGTCATTGAACAGCAAAAATGATGGCCTGTTTAACTGGGTGTTCATTTTGATTCATGTGCCTGGTGTTGGCAGTTGGATCCATTAACATGGCACCAGCAACGGGGAAGAAAGACTAGGTTGGAATATCATTCCAAAGTAGTTGTGACTTCACATAACTTCCAGAACGGTTCTTAGGTGGCACTCTTTGCATCTATTTTGTTTAGAGAGCTAGTTGTCATGAACTCAGAACAAAAAAAATTGCACTATATATTTCTAAAAGTCAAATTTCATTCTTGCATTCAAATAAATGGTTTTGTTAATTGGCTAATTAACAGCTTGGAAAAATTAAACTGCTATTACAGAGAAGAGGATAATTTGTTTTTAATTTTCAAATAAATTAAGTACAATAACACTTCACAGTACATTTCTTAGGAGTGATCATGCTCTTTATTAGTAGGATGCATGCGTCCTCACCCATTTGAGAGATGACATACTTCACATACATCCTCATGGAAAAGACTCTTGACAAGGTGATGTGCTTCTCCCTGTGATAGCAGCAACCATTACTTCTGCTTATAGACTTCTTGGTCTGAGTTTTACAGGGCCAAGGTTGAGTTCCATACATTAAATGTATGGGCAGAAGTAATTTATGTATGAGTGGACTTGACTCTGCAGTTACTGAGTTTCCAAGGGGCCTACTCTATATCCATGTATAAAATATCCCATCCTGTGGTTTGTAGTTAATTAAAAATGCACTTAACAGGAAACAAGCTAGTTATTTTTATTTGGCATTTATTCCCTCCCACTCTCCCCATTTTTATCCAGGCTTTCTTTCTTATAGGAGATGCGGAGGAGAAACAATGCTAAAACATATGGCTGGCCGGGCGGTGGTGGCGCACGCCTTTAATCCCAGCACTCGGGAGGCAGAGGCAGGTGGATCTCTGTGAGTTCGAGACCAGCCTGGTCCACAGAGCTAGTTCCAGGACAGGCTCCAAAACCACAGAGAAACCCTGTCTCGAAAAACACACACACACACACACACACACACACACAAAAATATGCCTGACCCTTGGGAGAAGGGTCCTTGCAAGTGACAAGTATGCCAACTTGTGTTTAAGACCTGCAGCGCGTTGAGACCAGTTCTGTAGATTGGTATCACCAAGGATGGCTAGACGGAAATTCTTATAAAGTAATACATGGAAAGTAGGCATAAATCATCTTTGTTTAAGCATTATAAATTTTTATAAGTTGCTACAGACAAAGTATTTCGGGGGTGGTAGTAAAAGACCCCGATTTTCAAAGTATGATTGTAGAACGAGATCTTGTGAAGTGTCTCTTGTATGCATGTGTGGATCCGTTAATGCTAAAATCACCGAGGACCGACATTTTAACATTTTATGAAGCCGACTTCATGAGGGGCAGAGACCTAACATGATGTGATCACCGCTACTCAGACCACGCCAAGCATTTTATTAGGAGACTCCCTTTAAATGCTAGTCTTGTCTAATGTTTTATCTGCACTTCATTAGTGATTCAACTTTGGCTTATAAGTTTGGCCCCATCTCAAACTCCAATGAAGAATCTTTGAATCTTGAGGGCAATAAATGAGCATCAGAAAGAGCTGTGTGCATGAATTGTGTATTTTCAGTAGTCATGCCATGTAGTGACTGACATGGACTGTGTTCTGGTGTGCCGAGGATTGAGCTTATGAGCAAGAGAAGATCTTTCTAGCTTAACAGAAGAGAATGGGAAAAGTCTTGAAATCAATGATAGAGATATGTTCAGAGGCCTTGGCAAGGCATCAACCCCGTTTCTCTCTCTCTCTCTCTCTCTCTCTGTCTGTCTCTCTGTCTCTCTCTGTCTCTCTCTGTGTGTGTGTGCGCGTGTGCACGTACATACTCACAAAGGCCAGCGAAGTCTCTGTAGATGAGGTGTAGATCAGGTGGCTCACTAGAATTATTTGTACTTCAGATGCCTTCGTAATGACACAGCAATCATTGATCACAGTCCCGGAACTTCAGAGTCAACACTGTAAAAAAGTAATAGGTCATCCTGAAATCTAGAAAAATGGATGAAGTTTCAGTAACAGTGATTCCATGGCATCCCTGGGATGCGGATGTGAAGGTGCTACGTTCCTGAAGGTGAAATGCACAATGGGTCATTTCAGTCAGTGACTGGTGACCCTTCAGGCTGTATGTCGCAACATTACTTTTGGGCTTGATGCAATAGAAAGTAAGATGTTTATCTAAATCATGGGATCCTTGCTTTCATTTCTGAGGAACTAGTAGGTCTAATCCAAACATGCCTCTTCTTTTCATGCTGTAGATGTTTTCTATCATGGAGGAGTCTGTTGAGTGTGCATGCTGGAGAATGGCCAAGGTTTTTTTTTTTTGACTGCTTTAAGCATGCATAATATGTTAATCCTGGTTCAAATCCTCTACTAATTAGCTCTTGGGTCTTTGGATCAGTGATGTAAGATTTCCCAACCTGACTTTCTTAATGTTGTAAATTAGAGATAAAGATAGTAGCTGACTCCTTGGGTGTTTGTGAACGTTTAATGAGATAATCTGTGCAAAGTGCTTAGTGTGGTGCCGGTCATATAGCAGGTACTCAATGTGTATTACTTCCTCTTAAAGCAACTTAATAAATACCACAGTGTTTAGCACCCTCAGACTCCCGGTAAGTTTAAGATAATATCTTCCCTTATTTGTCAGGTCAGTTAGAAACCCTGGCTTTCCTGCAAGGCTCTGCACCACCAGTCCAGAAGACCTCCATGCTTCCTCTGAGCTGGGGCAGTCTTGGTGGTGATAATTTCAGAAGAGGGGTGCTATCATTTTCTTTTGCGGTGAGATAAATTTAAACAAAAAGTGTGGCTATTGGCTGAAGGAGCAGAATATGCTCCCACAGCAAATATAATTTTTTAACTTGTCACTATGGGCAAAAAGCACTTGAACTGAAATACTTCTTGTGCCTAATAAGGTTACATTTTATACTGACAAATAGGCGATTATTTAAATAGGCATGCTGTACAATACAGTTTGTTTATGTGTGTAATTATGTATGTAAATATGCACACACACACACACACACACACACACACACACACACACACACACCACTCTCCAGACAAGTGAGGTGGGCATGGTGGTGCACTCCGTTAAGGGAGACAGAGGTGGGAAGATCTGGTGAATTTAGAGCCAGCCTGGTCTACACAGGAAGTTTGAGGCCAGCCAGGGTTACACAGTGAGACCCTGTCTCATAAAATGAAGCAAACAAGGAAGAGGACGAGTATTACTTAGGCTTGTCCCCTGTCACCTCTAGATATTCTAAAGGGTAAGAATCTCCACAACACTGCAGTTAGTAGCAACAGCCTCTGTTCAAACGCTGTTCGGAGTGTTTTCCGTACTGTTTTCCTCAGCTTTATTTGTGAGCCGGAGTAGGTATTAAAGATGAAGTGTTCTGGTGGGAGCAGGAGCCCAGGGCGCTTGAAGCATTGCTAATTTCCAACCTTGTAATTTAGTTAAATTGAAACATAACTGCATTTAGATGAATGGGCTGCTAGTTTTCCTTCGCAAAGCAAACATGCCAACCTTTCATTACCTCTCGTCTGCGCTTTGGCTTCTGTGCTGTTTGAGTCGGCTTGCTTACACCAGTTGACAAGAAACACTCCCGAGGACTCTCTAGTTTGAAAAAAAAAAGAATTAAAATAAGTGAAGGATGCTTTCTGTAATGGACTGTATCGTTTTCTCTTTGGAAGGGAGAAGGAGAGGTCTCAGGCAGTTTGGTGCTGCTGTGGAAAGTGCTCCATTCTTGGCTCATGACTTTCCAGACCTGGGAGTGAGTAAGCGACACAGTCGGTCCGATTACAAATACAGTTTATCTTCATTTGGGATCCATGACTTCTATTAAATTTAATTACTTCCCCTGTGGCTTCTATTAAATTTAATTAATTTCCCCTACAGCTGGCGTGGCTGAGGTGCTGCTGCTAAATGAAGGTGCTTGCTAATTGAGGGAGTTTTCCTGAAAGGCTTTACTCTTTCTCTTGTTTTTCTGGAAATCTCTTATCCAGCTTGACACCTCACAAAGGAGTGAGGGGTTGCCGGTTGTGAAGTCTTCGCTGTTCTGTGGAGAACTCTGGGCTCTTTAGGGAAGGGTTGCTATGCCTTTTGGTGGTGGCCAGGGTAGGATACTCAGGGAAGAAACCTGGCCCAGTCTTAACCTGGGCAAGATGGAACCTGTGTACTTGCGGAGGCGCCTGGCAGCTGGATCAAGCTAATTATCACTCAGTTCCAGAAGCCCTGAGAAGCAATTGCTGATCCAATGAAACAATCACCATTTCAAAGACTTCTTCACAATTAGAAAGTAAGTGTTATTGGTAATATTGATGATTTAACTTGGACAGTAATTCCATGACGATAAGAGAAATAACTGTATTTGTACCTAAAGGCAAAAATTTCAGAGCAGTATTAAAAATGTCAAAACATGGTTGCTACACACCCATTGTCATTACTGTGGATCTAAAAGTTGAGGCAATATCAGGGAGAAAAATTGTACATGCATTTAATCTGCTTGTATTCAGACAGTTTTTATTCCCAGAATTTCTATAACAAGAAGGGACTGTTACTTTTGGACATCAGTATATACTAGAAATTATGTATGCATTGTATGTATATGCATATATAAATGTACATGTCACCCATAATGTATGCAATTTTAAAAACTTTTTTATATTATATATAAATGCATAGTATATATTTATTAGCTAATTTTGCATTCCAGTGACATTTTAAAAAGATATACAAAGAGCTGGGTCTCAAGGTCATGTTTTCTCCCTCAATAATCGCATCTGTTGTTCCGAGCAGCAGTATGTGAGTTATCCTCCTTGTGTATATGTACAGCATATGGGTTTTGAGGAACATCTGTTATTCTTTGAGAGAACAATAGATACTCACGTGGAAATAAGCCCTTTAAAATGTTTCTTTTGTTTTCCACGATCTTAGTTTCTGTTTCTTCTGTTTCTTATCCCCCTCTGCATACTTCAGAAAATTTAAACCTAGCTCAAACTAGAAAGTCATTGTCTCATTATTTTGTTTAGTTTTGTGTTCTTGGTGCTTCCTAAGGCTGTCTTTTTTGTGAAAATCTCTTTCCATGATGCTTGGTGGAGCTCTGTAGTGATCAGTACTATGGATTAACCCATTTGTTACTTTTTGTTTGTTTATTTATATGAGACAGGGTTTCACTGTGTTGCCTTAGTTGTCCTGGAACTTGCTCTGCAGCCCAGACTGTCCTCAAACTCAGAGAGACCTGCCTGCCTCTGCCTCTGAAATGCTGGGATTAAATACATAAATCACCATTGCCTAGCCCATTTGTTACTATTAATTCATATCTCTAGTCATCTTCTAAGCCTGTTGAAGGAAAACCAGAGCTTCACTGCAGGGACAATTTAAATAAGAGACCCCAGTGTAGAATTGGACTCTGATTAATATGAGGGGAGATTTCTATAACCAAGTAGCTCGCTGTTATGGAATTGTTAAGAGAAACCATCAGGTTTTGGGGAAAATAGACCTAATTGGATAGTTGAAGAAGGCAGGCCAGCGTGGTCTGTTGTCATCTGGGAAGTAGGAGTAACTGAGGAACTCTACCAGAGGGCAGGCGATGGATTCCCATTGAGTTGGTGAGAGGGCTTAGTTTATTATTTGTCTAAAATTAACCTATGCAGGTGGGCAAATTTGGTGTCAGTTGAGAACAGGGCTTAGTGCAGAGGTTGAAAGTTTGGTGAGAGCATCTCACTGAGCCCTTAGGCCATTTTCCTGTCTTGTTTTCCAGCCATAAAGAGGCCTTCCTATTGCCATGACCCTTTAATACAGTTCCTCATGTTGTGATGACCCCCATCCATAACATTTTTGTTGCTACTTCATAACTGTAATTTTGCTACTGTTAAGGTTCATAATGTACATATCTATGTTTTCCAGTGGTTTTAGGTGGTTACCCCTGTGAAAGGGCCAGTTGACACCTATGGGAGTCACGACTCACAGGTTGACAACCAGTGCTCTACAGTGTTCACGTCTGCAGACAGAAGACTTTTCTCCATCTCACCCAGTCCCACTGGGCCGTTTTCTCTCCACCTACCACGTCCTGCTCGCAGTTCGCAGCCACTCATGAAATAACGGCTCTGAGGCTTAATATTAGTTACAATTGTTTGATCAATCGCTTAGACCTCTTACTGGCTAGCTCTAACTCTAAATTAACCCATTTCTAATAGTTTATTTTACCACGAGACTCATGGCTTGCTGGTAATGTTTGCACCTCTCTGGCAACTACAAGGTGCAAAGCCTTCTCTCTCTCTCTCTCTCTCTCTCTCTCTCTCTCTCTCTCTCTCTTTCTCTCTCTCTGTTTTGATTTCTCACTTAGCTTTACACTGCTATACCATTGGCTGAAACAGCTTTATTCATCAACCAATAAAAGCAGCACTTAGGGACAGAAGCCCCTCCCACATCACATTTCCCTACATCCTTCTCTGACAGCCACGACCCAGGGGTTGATACAGAAACCAGGCTATCTTCACTGCTCCCTTTGTTGTATGTTCTTTACTTCAAGCCTTGCATTCTGTTGAGTCTATTTGCATATATTTTCAAAAACATTATTTCCCCCATCTCACCATTTTAGTAGATGCCACCTAGACAGCTATGATATTGGTACCTTGCTCTACTTAAATCCTTTCTCCAGAGAGCTTTTATCTTTGGATTGCAGGCATGTTAATCTTAATTTTCCTTCTTTTTTTCTTTGTGCCCCCTTCCTTTAATCCCTCTCCTGCGTACACTCTTTTCCAATCCACTCATTTCTTTCTACCCTCGTTCTCTTCTCTACCTCCCCTCTCAGGTATCTCTATGCCTCTTTTCTCTGGGTCCTGGGTAGATGGGACGACACAGACTTTTTTGTTCCTGCAAACTGACAATTGTTAATGACTTAGACTCATCTTATTTAAAGGTGGTGGCCATGAAATGACCTAAGAATCACAAAGAGATCATCTTCTTTTACAATGACCCAAATGTGTTTCTCTGCCATTGTCTTAGTTCTTTTCTGTGGCTGAAAAAAAATGCCTGGATCAAAAGAGGTTTTCTTGACCAATAATCTTGATTTATGGAAACTTCAAGCAGCATAATATGACAGGCATTGTGAGTGTGCTATCTCCAACTAAATTTGACAGAGAGATGGAAGGGGAAGTAGCTGGTACAGAACAGGTCACACTTCTCGGGCTTATTCCTGTGTTCTGATAACACTGTTCCAGGAACAGTGATCTGATTCTAGAGAACTACATTAATTTTTCTTGATAGGGTTGTCCCACGAGTCCCTCTTATGGACCTATCATTTCAAGACCAAGAACAAAGAGAACTAACATTACAGTCTGTGAAGTTTCTGCAAGCCACACGTTTAGGTCATCATGAGCACTGTTTACAAGACATTGGTTGTTTTATTTGGGATATTTTGTTTTGTTTGTGAAGTTTATCTTGTCTTATTATGTTATGATGTTGTTAACAACTTTGTGTGAAGTTATCATTGGTTGCCAACCTGACACATCTGATTAGGAGAACCTCAGTTGAGGAATTGTCACCATTAAATTGGCCTGTGAATATGTGGGACATTTTAATTGCTTATTGATGAGACCAGCCCAATGTTGGGTTATACCAGCCCTGGACAGGTGGGTTTGGGTTACATAAGGGTAGGTGAATGTGAGCCTGGAAATTAGGCAGTAAGTGGCATTTCTTTATGGTTCCTGCCTCAAACTTCGCGAACAAACTCTTTCCTTTCCAGGGTGGTTTTGGTTGTGTTGTTTATCACAGCAACAGAGACCAAATTAGAAGACTTAGAGGTTTTTACTTTTATTATTTTTATAGCTTTCTTCCCTATCCTTTGTTTTACTTTTTATTTCTTAATATATATTTTCATTTTATGTGCATTGGTGTTTTGCCAGCATGCATATCTTTGTGCGGGTGTCAGATTCCCTGGAACTGGTGTTACGAACAGTTGTGAGCTGCCATGTGGGTGCTAGGAATTGAACTTGGGTCCTGTGGAAGAACAGTCAGTGCTTTTAACCACTGTGCCATCTCTCTAGCCCCAGTGATTTTTATTTTAAAGACTGCAGCAAAAGACTGCAGGTCTGATGGTGTTCTAAGGAACAGACACATTCAGTAACTCTTACCAAGGCTATCAGAATTTGAGTTCCTCTCACAGCACAGCTTGGTTTTGATTCTCAGTCATTGAAGTTGCCAATTATTATTATTATTATTATTATTATTATTATTTTGAATTTTCGAGACAAGGTTTCTCCGTAGCTTTTGGTTTCTGTCCTGGAACTAGCTCTTGTAGACCAGGCTGGCCTTGAACTCACAGAGATCCGCCTGCCTCTGCCTACCAAGTGCTGGGATTAAAGGCGTGCGTCACCACCACCCGGCTAGCCAATTATTATTTAACTGATGCCGTATTAATATATTCTATAGACTGTATTGTAATCTGGAAGATACAAGTCAATCAGTGAACAAATTAAACCTTGTTCTTAATCCTTACACACACCTGAATCTGCTCACAAGACACTAGACTACCCGAACAATTTTTAGTTTTTTTTTTCATAATTTTTGTTTGTTTGTAGATGTGAACTAACAGCGTACTGTTAGTCTCTCATGGCTACATGGGAGAAACGAGGAAGTCAATTAGATGGTTGAAGGGAGGAGAATGGATCCTAAGATAGGAGCAATCAGTTGTGTGTTATACCCCATGGTGGCTGGTTTGCTGCATAGGAGGGGCTTAAGTTGGCCAGTGGTTATAGGTTTGAAAACAGGGATTAAGATCACGGTTGTTTTTTGATAACAGATATGGGACATACTCAACAAACATGCTTGGTTATATGTACTTGGAATGCCATTTACTCAGGTGACTTTGTGTGTCAGAGGAAGTAAATGGGGGTACTCCACCATTGTATCCCCAGTTGAATTCATCCCCACTAATATCGAAGGAAAGGAGAGACGGTAGATAGGGATGAATAAACAGGGGCGACAAAAGCAATATAGTATAAAAAGGAGATAAATAGTGCACAGAAGAATGAAGGATTTGACATAGTCATATTTGCCGGAAATGTCCACTTACCTAACTTATTTTTGGTTTCCAAACTACCTTGTGCATATCTACTGTACCCATGTCGAGTGTGTTCTAAGGCATTCTGAGGATGTTTCTGCCCCTGGATTTTGTCCTCACCAGTCTGGCCTGCCATTACCCAAACATGGATTTTGCATCTGAGATCTGACTTTGGCCATTCCTTGGTGGGTACAGGCTTGTGTCTGTATGAGGTCTCTGAAGGTTTAGATGTGTGACACAGTTGTAGTCTTGGTGTTGCCAAGGGCTGTGGTTTCTTTGTGACAGCTTTTCAAGCTGCTCTCTTCTGATGGTCATTATTTTCTTTAGGACCACAGTACTCATGTTTCCCTCCCCCCTTCTTTTTTTAAATAGTGCATCAAGCTAGATGCTTGGCTTTCATATGCGCCACCCGCCACCCCTTGTGGATATATACTTAAATGTTTTATTTAGTGATTACTTCTTAGGAGACATTAAGTGAATTTGTCTGTCCCTCCCCACCTCCGACCCTTCTTAAACTGTCCATATAATAGATTTTCATGGAACAAACAGCCGCAAGATTTTCTGTCTTGTGTAGATTAACCTTTTCTTTAGGTCATTTAGAGGAGACAAGAATATACGGTTTTAAGGTTAGTGATGGAAGACTGGCATTTGATTGAGGAACTCTGAGCTTGAGTTCTGCTCCCTCTGATTCAAAAACAAATGCTTTTTGTCAATTGGCTTCCTTGTCTAAAGTTTTTGTTGTTTCTCATTAATGAAAGAACATTTCAGGACACCTAGGCCAGGCTGACCTGCCTCTTTTTTATTTACTTTGGTCTAGTGCTATGTTCTTCCCACATTGCTTAAAGTTTTCATTTTGCTTTTTCCTGTTGTCTGAGACAGCACTACTTTAAGACTAATTTGGGTGATTAAGTCTCTTTAAAAACAAAACAAAACAAAAAACAAAACTCAAATGCTTTTTGACAGGTTTAATTGGGTGCCCCCAAATTTATACTTTTGTCAAGATTTGAATAAACTGTTTACAGAAAAGGTAATATAAATTTTCAAACAGATGAAAAGTGCTTATTTTTTTCTCATAATAAAAAAAGCACACAATGAAATTGCAGAGAGATGCCATTTTCTCCTTTCTGATTGATTTGGCAGTTATCCAGAAATTTTGGAATACTTTGTTAGCAAAGATGTAGGAAACAGTCTAACATGCTGTCATTTGTCTGAGGGCCAGTGCATGCTTAGTACGGACAGCACTTTGGCAACATCCATCAAATATAGACAGCTATAACTACTAACACCCCTCCCGAAGGAACGTGTCTGACATCATTGCACTATTATTTTTAATAGCAAACGATTAAAAATCAACTAAATAATTTATCAGTATAAAACTAGTCACAATACATTCACATATATAGTCTATATAGTTCTCATATAGAAAGGTCTATATTGCGTATTTTATTAAAGATCTTGGGAACAGGTCTCTGGTAGATTACACAGTGAGCTACAATCTTTTAAACAGGAGATAAAAAATGTATTTCCTTGTTTATATGCATGTATACATAAAGAAATTTAGGAAGAACACCTAAGATTGATAGCAGCATATATTTATAAAAGGGGAGATTACTACTACCTTGCTTTGAATTTTATTTGCAATTTTGAAAGCATGTATCTCAAAGATTTGACTTCAGCCAAGCCGTAACAAATACCACTAATTCTAGCACTTGGAAAGTGGAGGCTGAAGGATTAGGGTTGACGGTCATTCTAGCCTGCATAGTGAGTTGGAGCCAAGCCCGAGCTGTAGGAGATCTTGTCTCAATATTAATTATAAAAACAAGTATTAAACTTAAATATTATGTGGTGGTATGGTTAATTACTCTGGTATCTTAACACCTATGCAAAATATAGATGGGATTTTGATTGGTAGAAAAAGCTAGGTAGAGTTGGGAGATGGCTCAGTGGCACTTGCTGTGTAATTGTGAGGTCTGGAGTTAGAAGACTCTCACCTACATAATAAGCCATCCAGTGTTCATTGTAACCCCAACCCTGAGCTGAGAGGAGACCAAAACATCACTGGGCCTTGCTGGCCCTCAGCCTACTCCAGAAAAAGGGAGTCCGAGATTCCCAAAGGAATAGGTAAGTTTAGTCCCATAAAGGAGGACACCTAACAGCCTCTGGTTTTGGCATGTCCACACAGGCACACACTCCCACCCACCAACATGGTTGTGTACATTTGATGCACAGTTAATACAAACTCAGAGACAGAAATTGGGGTTCAACCTGAAGATCCGAAAAGCAAAATAGCCAGTCACAGGCTCTTACATCAACCTCAGTCCAAAATGGTGACCCTGCCTCCAGGAATTTCAGAATGACTTTGAAATTTAATCTCTGATAAACTGACCCTAAACAAAGCAGTAAATAGACCAATGTACCCCGAATTCATTTTGCTGGGTTTTGTGTGAGTTGGATGTTAAATCAGGATCAAAAATGAGAATTTAAAGACATACTTGGCAGAGTTTACATGTGAATGAGGCATCTTCCACACCAAATACTTTCTTTACTTTCAGTTCCCTGATAATATTTGGAAGTCTACAGCTGTCTTTAAACTGAATTTCAATTTTTGGTGAACTGGTTCTCAAACTGTTGAGATTAATTAGGGAAGGCATGCGATCAATTTGCAGGGCCTCGACCTTGTCATTTGTTAGCTTTAGTTGCCATGTGACCCATAATTCTCCTGTGATTGAATTAACCTCACATATGGAGGGGGACTGTTTCAGATCACATCTATATGAATAGCTCTGTATTTCATCCATCCACCCACCCACCCATCCATCCATTTATTTAAAATAGGCCAGTGTTTACTGGCATCCAGACTCAGCCCTAGGCTCCAATGGTGAACTAGATCCAATGGTGAACTAGACGAAGTTACTGCCTGTGTTACATTATACTTGTAGACATACAAGTATCTCCTGCTTTTTCTATTCATAAACATGCCCCATTTTCATTGTTAAATAGAAGGGGAAGGGGGAAATGAGCTACTTTTTGACCATAGTTCCTTGTTTAAATACATTACTCTCTGGGAAAAATTTGATCGTTTGTTAACATTTTAAGACATTTCTCCTTATTTTTAAAGAGCAGTCCCTTGGTTCCTGCAAAGTACTTTGTAAGCACATTAAAGTATGTGTCTGGTATTAGAAATGAAGCCTTGTGTAATGGAAAAGTACTGGGTTTGGAGTTCTAGTTGGAATACTGATTCATCGCGACTTAATGAGTACATCTTATTAATAATAACGGAGGTTGTTTTTCTCTTAAATCCAGTTTTAGTGGCCAAGCAAAAAAACAGCCTTCCACAGTCTGTAGAGTTAGAGTTACATATTGTGTGCTTCGCGCCCTGGGAGCTCCGAATATGCTAATCACCATTTGGAGACTGATTGAGAGGTAACTGATTGGACAGAGCTCATGTGGTGGTCCTTGTGTTTGGCAACATGTTCAAGTTTCAGCCCTGAAGCCTGAAGTCTTTTGTCTTTGTCTTTTCACAGTCTAACTGGCACCTGGGGCGCCCCAGCTCGCGCTTCATATGCCTTTGTAAGGTGATCCCACACTGCATTTGAGGTGGATAACGGCCCTTTGATTTGATCCCTAAATCAAAGGAGGTGAGATGAAGGCAGGTGAGGAGAGCTCGAAGTAGTTAGTTGGACAGAAGTCGAGAGATGAATGCCGCCTGGCTCCCTCTTCTCCATTCCCTGCCTGTGGCAAGCAGCCAGCTGTTTCCTTAATTCAAACTTCTGTGTGCCCTGGCAGTGATAAAGCACATTCTTCTTAGAGAAATCCCTGCTGGCAATTTCATTTCAAAGAAGAAACTTGGAGTTAAAGAATTACTATGGTTTTCGAGTGTTACTGCATGCATAGGAGTCCAGAAGGACGTGTCTGGGAAGCCCGGGATTGGCATCCATTCAAAAGTGACCTGTTAAAGTTTCACTAGTGAGCAGGGATGGAAAGGCCTAGGGACAGCGGTGTGGGAGTATGGCTGTCATTCACACAGGACTGTCATTCCAAGACTGTGACGTAGGGGTTTGATTGTAAGAGCCACCCTGAACAATACAATCTGTTGCAACCTTGGATGCCTAAGAATAGTCCCACCTTCTGGTCAGCATAGTGGGCTGTGCATTATAATGTCCATTTAATTGCTGATTGAACCCATTTGCTGCACTGTAGCCATGGATACTGATTCTCTTCCTCCCCAAGGGCCACCACCATTTTCAGCTTGCAGTTCCTTTCATATCACCGCATCTGACAAGACCACCTCAAATTTTACTATTTTCTCTTTCTGTCTTATACTGCCCTGATTAATTATGTCTGAAGTCTTGGCTAATACTCTAGCGCCTGCAGGTTCCGAAATATATTTTTGTTTTTATTTACTGTGGTAACAAGACTTACAGTAAATCAATATTTTTTTTTAAAGCATGTAATAAGAAATTGCTAACTACCCATAATGGTGTCAAGCCAGATGCCCAGATCTTATTCATCTTGCATGTCCGAAACTTGCATGGAAGAGCCACGTGTGCCCCCCACCCTATTTCTTCATTCTTTTCAGAGCATTGTAACCAGCATTCTGCATGCTTCTTGTTTGAGTTAGGTTAACCATTTTGGATAACTCATGAGTAGAACCATGCCAGTCCCGGAACGACAGACACTGAGTGGGTTTCCAGTCCATCCTCTTCCTGTTATAGATCTGGAAAAGTTGCCTTGTCTTCTGCCTCTGCCTCCTATAAAGTGTGCGGCTAAACTCAAATAATGAAAGAACGCAGGTGAAGTTCTCGGTCGATCACTACATGTAGAAATCTCACTCCTGTCCTTCACTTTCATTCTTCAGCTGCCAGTGTGCCTTTTCATGAAGTACCAGAAATAATCTCCTTTGACAAAATTAGTGTCAGCCTATACTCAAAGCTTGCAGAAAGATTTTTTTTTTGTTTCAGGAAAGTAGCTTTTTATTCTATTTCCAAAGGAAGTGAAAATGCTAAAAGTTATGTTTAGAAACCTCTAATAGTTCTCTTCCACACAAAAATCCCAGTTTTTCCTCAGCTTCCTCAGGTTGGAGCTAGAGAACAGATGCCTTCAGTTGGAGCATCATGCGGTTTCAGCTGTTAGTGTCATATACTTCGCTGTTTGCTCTTCCTGCAGTTTCAATATAGACATTTTAAAATATACCTTAAGGTAATGGTATTAAAATTTAATTCAAGGCCTACCAGTACTGTGGGAGCTATTCTGGAAATTTACCATTGTTTAAAATCATATTTAAAAAAAAAAATTCTGGAAAGAGCCAAAGAATATTATGCAAACAGTTTTTTTGATAGTCGAAGAGGGTGTTTTTTTAATATCATTTGCCATTTTATTTGTGACCTCCCCAAAACTAAGAGGCACAATCCTGATATGTAGTGTCTGTGTGTGTGTGTGTGAGAGAGAGAGAGACAGAGAGAGAGAGAGAGAGAGAGAAAGAGAGATTGTCCCCCGCCCCCCAGCCTCTTTATTGTATGTACCCAGTTTGCTGGTGGAGAGGCTTAGCCAGTTAGTTGCCTCAAACTGTTTACTCCTACTGTGAGTTTACATGAGAGCTTACTTTTTCTTAGAACATTTCTGATAACCAGAGAACACACAACTTGCTCTCATTGGTATTTCTGACCTCCAGTTTTTCTCGCCGGGGCCCTGTTATAATCCTAGAGGGTTGAGCTCCTCCACCGAGAGTGTGCTTGGTCTCTTTTCTCTTGTTCATCAACTTTGTGACTCGTTCCCTAAGAGTAGCCTCTAAGGGTGGCTATCCCATTTCTCTTTTCGGCTAACGGACAAGGATCTGCTCTAAAATCTCCAATAGGGAGAAAGTTGTCCCTCCCCCACTTCTCAGATGGTTTAAAACTGCTCTCTGCCCAGCTTTTTTCTGGACACTGTTGTAAAATCATAGATCTAAGCTAGTGAGTTTGTTGAGATTAACTTTACATCACAGTAAAGGTTGTTCACTTAAAGAAAATATCAATTAGAAAACAAATCCATACTGTTACTAATAGGGGAGCAGTGTTCCTCCAGCCAAGCTATTTCATCTTGAAACAGTAGCAACAACTAGTTTAATTGCACATATGTGTGACACGCAGCAGTCCACACTGCAAGGGTACAGCTTGCAAGGCAAGGTTTTGAACATTCCAGATTGTCAAGTTATGGTAAACATCAACAAAAGCAGTTATTTTCTTGATCTTTGTCTTTAACATAGACGATTGAAGAGGCTTCCACAGGAGGCCTTAAATTACCTTCTGATGGTGAAATCTTTGTCTCTTCAAGTTTCTGTTGGCATGAGCACAGCATGAGTGAGGTTACTAAATAGTCCTTTAACTCCAACTTAGGTGCTTCTAAAGCCTGTGAGTTTCATTGATTGAGTTCTGTAAACGCCAGGCGCGCTCCTGAGGTATGCAGACTGTTCTAGTTCTGAGTCCTGTAGCAAGTCAGTGGGTGGAGATGTCAGGATGCCCAGCATTTTGCTCAAATCTGTCTAGCATTAGTTTGTGTGGTCTCTGCTGTCTTCATTCAAACAATGACAAAAAGCTGAAAGCAAGATTCAGAGGTACTTAGTTATACGCTATTATCAGTTGTTTGGAAACCAAGCAAAAAGCCTTATTTAAGGAAGTCCCATTTACTGGGATTATCTAGCCATGGCTGGATGGCTCAGGAGAAAAAGCCAGAAGCATATGATTGTGCTCAGAGACCATGAATTTTAGTTTAGCACATCCACTGTCTTTCCCATTGAGCACATGGATTTTTCAGGAGCACGATACTGTTCTTGCTTCACTTTCCCTGGGTCATTTTTTGGCCAGTTAGTCACTTACCCAGAAGGATAATTTTATCTCTTTACGTACTTAGGTAATCAGGCTAGGTGATCATTAGGACCAAGTGTTAGCCTAAGGGGTCTCCAGTTTGAAATGTGAGCTAAATTCATATCAAACTGTTTAAAACAGAACCACCTTGCTGTCTTCATATGTCCCATAGGGTACACTTCTGTGATGTCTCTGCTCACATAAATTAATTTTTGGTATCTTTTCAAAATGAAGTTAAAATTATACATATCTTTAAGAACAGAAAACACTATGGAAAAGAGTAACTAAAGAATAAAGGTTAGAAATCTTTAAAGCGATATTCAAACAGACTAAAGTAAAGTGTGGTTACAAATCAGGAAAAGAATGTATCAGGATTAAAGAAAGAAAAAAGGCAAACTGTTAAAAATTCAATAAGAGTTGATATTAAAAATATAAAGTCAAATTGCTTAGATTGAGTTGGGTGGGAGTTTGGGTGTGTGTTCATGCATGTACTTGTGAACACAACGTGCCTGTGTAGCAGAAGCCACAGGAGTGCACACTCATAGACTTCATGCCTCTTATCAGACAGACAGTCGGAGTTTCTGACATGTTCAGCACCATGTGTTAATGGCACACCTTCCGTAGTTTTATCTTGAGATTTAAACTGGGGCGTAGACAGAGCAGAATTGATCACCTCAATGGTTTGTAATGGATCTGGGCCGCTGTAGAACTTTATATTAAGCATGTAAAAACGTTGTGTCCCATGGGGACATAACTGCAAGTGGATAGCAAGTCACCTGCGCTTAGCCATTGGTCCCTTAGAATGCTCTCAGTCACATCAGTGTATTTTTAAGTGTGACAAAGTAGTATTTTATAGATTTACTTCATGCCAGTGTTTAAGTTAAACAAAATAAAATTCTATTTAAAATATATCTAGGAGTTTGTATAATCATAAATTATCACAATCTACCTATTTTTTGAGTTAAGAGCTGTGTTTAAATTTTTCTTTCTTGAGCATTTGCTACCAAAGTCCTCTGGGATGCTAGCTATGAAGATGATGAACTGTGGGACTTTATTGCAATTTAACAAGCTGTCTCTGAGATTTAAGGTGTCATGTTTCAATTAGTTTTACTTTTCTGCCTTTTTCTTTCTCTGTTCTTTGCTTCCTTCCCACGCTTACTGTATTAACAGCTGGATAATATAGAATACCTCTTCCTGTATTTTTTGAAAAAACATTTTTAGATGCATTGTTCGTTTTCTGTGGTAGCTCTGCCACCACCTTAGGCCAACAATTAATCATTTTTGTTTTTGTCTTGGTTATACATTTTGCAACAGCTTTATGGTTTGGCAGCTGTGACTGGAAGTTTATCTTGTGGTGAACCATCATGTGTTCTGTTCACAGTAAGTGAAGTTTTAGGAGCGTGCCCCTTCATTAAGTAAGCAAGAAACAACAGTTAGATTTAATGGGATGCTAAAATAGATGGTATTACATAAACATATCTAGAGTCTTTCTAATTTCTCGTGAGATTTGCTCTACCTCAAATAACATTGCATCTCAATTGGTTTACAGCACTTGCAACATATGAGAAATCCTGAAGCATATGTTGAAAAGTGATGTCATTTTTAACCCCTCAGAGGTGACCACAAGTTGAGCCAGAAAGATTGGAGTCAGATGTCTTATTCATCAAATATTTTTCTGACTGTTCACAGAGATATTTTTGTATTCTCCTTCAAATGTTTTAGCAATCCAAGAACTGCTTTGTGCTTTAAAGTCTCCAGATTTATATGAACGTGATCAAGAACTCAAGAAAACAGCCAGAACAAAATGTAGTCTTCACTTCTGCATAATAGTTACTTTGTATGTCACATGTTCAATTGATGTTTACCTAATTATTTATTTGTGATTGGGAGAAAAGAGTGTGTGCCTCTTCTTTCTTTGGGCCACACTCACATCTCTAGTTATCAGCGTAGGTGTGTATGGTGCTAGTTCATGGTCTGGT
Organism: Neodon shergylaensis; assembly: GCA_025134845.1. NCBI lineage: Eukaryota > Metazoa > Chordata > Mammalia > Rodentia > Cricetidae > Neodon > Neodon shergylaensis. The sequence goes on from JABTXL010012406.1 coordinate 18,720,905, forward strand.
ACATGCTTGGTTTCTTTTTTTTTTTTTAATTTTTATTTATTTATTTATTTATTAAAGACTTCTGTCTCTTCCACACCGCCGCCTCCCCTTTCCCTCCCCCTCCCCCAATCAAGTTCCCCTCCCTCGTCAGCACAAAGAGCAAACAGGGTTCCCTGTCCTGTGGGAAGTCCAGGGACCACCCACAACCATCCAGGTCTAGTAAGGTGAGCATCCAAACTGCCTAGGCTCCCACAAAGCCAATACGTGCAGTAGGATCAAAACCCATTGCCATTGTTCTTGAGGTCTCAGTAGTCCTCATTGTCCACTATGTTCAGCGAGACCAGTTTTAACCCAGGCTTTTTCAGACCCAGGCCAGCTGGCCTTGGTGAGATCCCGATAGAACATCCCCATTGTCTCAGTGTGTGGGTGCACCCCTCGTGGTCCTGAGTTCCTTGCTCGTGCTCTCTCTCCTTCTGCTTTGGACCTTGAGGTTTCAGTCCGGTGCTCCAATGTGGGTCTCTGTCTCTGTCTCTTTTCATCGCCTGATGAAGGTTAATGTTCAGGAGGATGCCTATATGTTTTTCTTTGGGCTCTCCTTCTTATTTAGCTTCTCTAAGAACCCGAATTATAGGCTCAATGTCCTTTATTTATGGCTAGAAACCAAATATGAGTGAGTACATCCCATGTTCCTCTTTTTGGGTCTGGCTTACCTCACTCAGGATAGTGCTTTCTATTTCCATCCATTTGCCTGCAAACTTCAAGAAGTCCTTGTTTTTTACTGCTGAGTAGTACTCTAATATGTATATATTCCATACTTTCTTCATCCATTCTTCAATTGAAGGGCATCTAGGTTGTTTCCAGGTTCTGGCTATTACAAACAATGCTGCTATGAACATAGTAGAGCATATACTTTTGTTGTAAGATAAGGCCTCTCTTGGATATATTCCCAAGAGTGGTATTGCTGGGTCCAGTGGTAGGTTGATCCCGAATTTCCTGAGAAACCTCCACACTGCTTTCCAGAGTGGTTGCACAAGTTTGCATTCCCACCAGCAGTGGATGAGTGTACCCCTTTCTCCACAACCTCTCCAGCAAAGGCTATCATTGGTGTTTTTGATTTTAGCCAATCTGACAGGTGTAAGATGGTATCTTAAAGTTGTCTTGATTTGCATTTCCCTGATCGCTAAGGAAGTTGAGCATGACCTTAGGTGTCTTTTGGCCATTTGAACTTCTTCTGTTGAGAGATCTCTGTTCAGCTCAGTGCCCCATTTTATAATTGGGTTGCTTAGCCTTTTACGGTCTAGTTTCTTGAGTTCTTTATATATTTTGGAGATCAGACCTTTGTCAGTTGCGGGGTTGGTGAAGATCTTCTCCCAGTCAGTGGGTTGCCTTTCTGTCTTAGCGACAGTGTCCTTTGCTTTACAGAAGCTTCTCAGTTTCAGGAGGTCCCATTTATTCAATGAGGCCCTTACTGTCTGTGCTGCTGGGGTTGTACTTAGGAAGTGGTCTCCTGTGCCCACGTGTTGTAGAGTACTTCCCACTTTCTCTTCTATCAGGTTCAGTGTGTTCGGCTTGATATTGAGGTCTTTAATCCACTTGGACTTGAGTTTTGTGCATGGTGATAGATATGGATCTATTTTCATTCTTCTACAGATTGACATCCAGTTTTGCCAGCACAATTTGTTAAAGATGCTCTCTTTTTTCCATTGTATACTTTTAGCTTCTTTATCGAAAATCAGGTGCTCATAGGTTTGTGGGTTAAAGTCAGGGTCTTCTATTCGATTCCATTGGTCGACTTCTCTGTTTTTATGCCAATACCAAGCTGTTTTCACGATTGTAGCTCTGTAATAGAGTTTGAAGTCAGGGATGGTAATGCCTCCAGACGTTCCCTTATTGTATAAGATTGTTTTGGCTATCCTGGGTTTTTTGTTTTTCCATATAAAGTTGATTATTGTCTTCTCCAGATCTGTGAAGAATTTTGATGGGATTTTGATGGGGATTGCATTGAATCTATAGATTGCTTTTGGTAGAATTGCCATTTTTACTATGTTGATCCTCCCAATCCAAGAGCAAGGGAGATCCTTCCATTTTCTGGTGTCCTCTTCTATTTCTTTCTTCAAAGACTTAAAGTTCTTGTCATATAGATCTTTCACTTCCTTGGTCAGGGTTACCCCAAGATATTTTATGCTCTTTGTGGCGATCGTGAAAGGTGATGCTTCTCTCATTTCCCTTTCTGTTTCTTTATCCTTAGTGTATAGGAAGGCAACTGATTTTTTGGAGTAGATCTTGTATCCTGCCATGCTACTAAAGGTGTTTATCAGCTGTAGGAGTTCTTTGGTAGAGTTTTTGGGGTCGCTTATGTATACTATCATATCATCAGCAAATAATGACAGTTTAACTTCTTCCTTTCCAATACGAATCCCCTTGATCCCCTTATGTTGTCTTACTGCTATTGCCAGAACTTCAAGCACTATATTGAAGAGGTATGGAGAGAGTGGACATCCTTGTCGTGTTCCTGATTTTAGTGGGATGGCTTTGAGTTTTTCTCCGTTTAATTTAATGTTAGCTGTCGGCTTGCTGTAAATAGCTTTTATTATATTTAGGTATGACCCTTGTATCCCTAATCTCTCCAAGACCTTTATCATAAAGGGGTGTTGAATTTTGTCGAATGCTTTTTCAGCATCTAATGAAATGATCATATGGTTTTTTTCTTTCAGTTTATTTATATGGTGGATTACATTGATAGATTTGCGTATGTTGAACCAGCCCTGCATCTCTGGGATGAAGCCTACTTGATCAGAATGGATAATTTTTCTAATGTGTTCTTGGATTCTGTTTGCTAGTATTTTATTGAGAATTTTTGCGTCGATATTCATGAGTGAGATAGGCCTGTAATTCTCTTTCTTGGTTGGGTCTTTGTGTGGTTTTGGTATCAGAGTAACTGTAGCTTCGTAAAAGGAATTTGGCAATGACTCTTCTGTTTCTATATTGTGAAATACTTTAAGGAGTATAGGTATCAGCTCTTCTTGGAAGTTCTGGTAGAATTCTGCATTGAAACCATCTGGTCCTGGGCTTTTTTTCGAAGGGAGATTTTTGATAACAGTTTCTAATTCTTCACGACTAACAGGTCTATTTAGATCGTTCACCTGATCTTGGTTTAGCTTTGGTATATGGTACTTATCTAAAAAAGTGTCCATTTCTTTTGTATTTTCCAATTTTGTGGCATACAGGCTTTTGTAGTAAGATCTAATGATTCTCTGAATTTCCTCTGTGTCTGTGGTTATGTCCCCCTTTTCATTTCTGATCTTATTTATTTGCGTGTTGTCTCTCTGTCGTTTAATTAGTTTGGATAGGGGTTTGTCAATCTTGTTGATTTTCTCCAAGAACCAACTTTTTGATTCATTGATTCTTTGGATTGTTTTCTCTGTTTCTATTTTGTTGATTTCCGCCCTCAGTTTGATTATTTCCAGTCTTCTACTTTTCCTGGGCACGACTGCTTCTTTTTTTCCTAGAGCTTTCAGGTGTGCTGTTAAGTCCCCAATGTATGCTTTCTCTGTATTCTTTAAGTGGGCACTTAGTGCTATGAACTTTCCTCTTAGCACTGCTTTCAACGTGTCCCATAGGTTTGAGTATGTTGTCTCTTTATTTTCATTAAGTTCAAGGAAGACTTTAATTTCTTTCTTAATTTCTTCCTTGACCCAGGTGTGGTTCAGTAGTTGATTGTTCAGTTTCCATGAGTTTGTCGGCTTTCTGGGGGTAGCATTGTTGTTGCCTTCTAACATTAATCCGTGGTGATCTGATAGGACACAGGTGGACACTGATATTCTTTTGTATCTTTGGAGGTTTCCTTTGTTTCCGAGTATATGGTCAATTTTTGAGAAGGTTCCATGAGCTGCAGAGAAAAAGGTATATTCTTTCCTATTTGGGTAGAGTGTTCTATAGATATCTGTTAAGTCCATTTGCTTCATTACCTCCAATAATTCTCTTAATTCTCTATTAGGTTTCTGTTTGATTGACCTGTCCAATGGAGAAAGAGGTGTGTTGAAGTCTCCTACTACTAGTGTGTGTGGTTTGATGTCTGCCTTGAGTTCTAGTAATATTTCTTTTATATAAGTGGGTGCTTTTATATTGGGGGCATAGATATTCAGGATTGAGATGTCATCCTGATGAATTGTTCCTGTTATGAGTATAAAGTGTCCATCTCGATCTCTTCTGATTGATTTTAGTTTGAAGTCAGTTTTGTTGGAAATTAGTATGGCCACACCTGCTTTTTTATTAGGACCATTTGCTTGAAAGACCTTTTCCCAACCTTTTACTCTGAGTAGATGTCTGTCTTTGTGGTTGAGATGTGTTTCTTGCAAACAGCAGAATGTTGGATCCTGTTTTCGTATCCAATCTCTCAGCCTGTGCCTTTTTATAGGGGAATTGAGACCATTAATATTAAGTGATATTAGTGACCAGTGGTTGTTTACTCCAGTTATTCTTATTGTTTTTGGCAGTAGAGTTTGTGTGTGTGTCCCTTCTTGAGTTGTGCTGGTGAAGGTTCGCTAGATGCCTGAGTTATTGTAGGCAGTGTTGGCAATGTTGGATTCCTTGGGTTGCGATTTTCCTTCTATTATTTTCTGTAGGGCTGGGTTTGTGCCTGCGTACTGTTTAAATTTGTTTTTATCCTGGAATGTCTTGTTTTCTCCATTGATAGTGAACACTAGCTTGGCTGGGTATAGAAGTTTGGGTTTGCATCCATGGTCTCTTAGTTTTTGAAGTACCTCTATCCAGGACCTTCTGGCTTTCATGGTTTCCATAGAGAAGTCAGGTGTAAGTCTGATCGGTTTACCTTTATAGGTTACTTGGCCTTTTTCCTTTGCAGCTCTTAATATTCTTTCTTTAACGAGTATATTTTGTGTTTTGATTATTATATGGCGAGGGGATGTTTTTCTTTGATCCAGTCTGTTTGGTGTTCTGTATGCTTCTTGAATGTTCAAAGGGATATCTTTCTTTATGTTGGGAAAGTTTTCTTCCATAATTTTGTTAAAAATATTTTCTGGGCCTTTGAGCTGTGATTCTTCTCCTTCTTCTATCCCAATTATTCTTAGGTTTGGTCTTTTTATTGTGTCCCATATTTCTTGAATGTTTTGTGATGCGAATTTGTTGACTTTGCTGTTTTCTTTGATCAGTGCATTTATTTTCTCTATGGTGTCCTCAGAATATGAGATTCTTTCTTCTATCTCTTGTGTTCTATTGATTATGCTTGTTTCTGTAGGCTCAGCTCGTTGACCTAGATTTTCCATATCCAGCTGTTCCTTAATTTGTGTTTTCTTCCTTGTTTCCATTTCAGTTTTCAATTCTTGAACTGTTTCCATTACCTGTTTGATCGTTTTTTCTTGGTTTCCCAGGGTCTCCTGTACGTATTTACTCATTTTTTCAAACTTTTTTTCATACTTCTCATCCATTTCTATAAGGGTGTTTTTTACATGTTGTTTAAGGGACTCTATTGCTTTCATAAAGTCAATTTTTTCCGCTTCTTCTGTGTTAGGGTGTTCAAGTCCTGTTGTAGGATCATTGGGTTCTGGTGTTTTCATGTTGTTTTTTAGATTATTGGGTGAAATTCTGCCTTGGCGCCTGCCCATCTCTTCCTATCGATGCTATTTAATCAGTCTTTTAAAATTGGATCAGGTTTCTCTGCTGGCCCGAGGCTTCTCTTACAAATTGCCCTCGCTCTGTTTCCTGGCTCCAGGCGGGGGCCAAGATCCCTCTCACCCCTCAGAAGGGTCTTCAGGAACAGGACCTAGCACCCCGTTTGCCAGGGACCTCGCCAACCAAAGGCCTACCTCTTTGATTTAGTTGTAGCGGGGTGATCTGCTCTCAGTGTTGTGTGCTGGTCCCTGCCGCCTGCATCTTCTGCCGCCGCGCCAGTCTCTGCCGGTCCCGGCCGCAGCCTGCTTCTTGCGTTGCCCGCCTGCGTCGGTCCATGCTTGGTTTCTGAGTCACTATTTAATTGAACTAATGTTTCCTCTTTCCTGATGGAACCTTTCTTGTCTTTTTGTAATGACAGACTTAGGTTTTCGTTCCAAGCTCAAAGAGAAAAGTTACCTCTTTTTTTCCCCTTGTGTGTGTTTTATTCTCCAGCCAGCAGAGTTAATTTTGTGTTTTATGAACTTTTATGGTTGCGAATATCCTTATCTTTTCTGACATTGTTTTAGGGTTTCTCTTGCTCTGAAGAGACACCATGACTTTGGCGACTCTTATAAAGGAAAACATTTAATTGCACTTGGCTTATAATTCAGAGGTTTAGTCCATTGTCATCATGGCAGGAAACATACTGGCATGCAGGCAGACATAGCGCTGAAGAGGTAGCTGAGGGTCCTGCATTTGGATCCAAAGGAAGTAGGAAGAGAAAGTGACACTGGGCCTGGCTTGAGCATTTGAAAGCTCAAAGCCCACTCTCAGTGACACATTTCCTTGAACAAGGCCACACTCACTCCAACAAGCTCCTCCTTCTAATAGTGCTATTCTCCATGAGAATATAAGAACCATTTGCACTCAGACCCCCACAATAGTTTAAGGGACAGATTTTTTTTCTTGTCATCGCTGTCACTAGTACTTAATGAACTTTCTTAATGTATTCAATGGTCAGTAAATGCTTGTTGATCCAATTAAAATGATACAAGATCTAAAAGGATACAGCTTGGGTGACCATGATGATTTTCTGATATGTGTTAGATAATCTCTCCACTAGTTAATTTAAAGTCAGTGTTCAAACAGTCTTTCAAATAATCTTCCATGAGAGACATTGTGCTGGTTATGTTTAACTTCACATAGTCTAGAATAATTTGAGAGAGGAGAATTGAGGAAATACTTCTATAAGATCAAGCTGTAAGGCCTGAATCTATCTATCTATCTATCTATCTATCTATCTATCTATCTATCTATC
>JABTXL010012406.1:18727821-18753199 GCA_025134845.1 Neodon shergylaensis
ATCTATCTATCTATCTATCTATCTATCTATCTATCTATCTATCTATCTATCTATCATCTATTATCTATCTCTCCGTCCGTCCATCCATCTATCTGTCTACATATATATGGGCATACATGTATAGGGACACAAACACATATATGTGGCATATAGGGCATTTCCTTAATTAGTGATTGGTGTAGGAGGACCCATCTGCTTGTGAGTGGTGCCATCCCAGGGCCTGTGGTCTTGGGTGCTATAAGAAAACAGGCTGAACAAGCCATAAGGAGCAAACTAGGAAGCCATTCCTCCATGGCCTCCTGCCCTGGCTTCCTCCAATGGACGATGACTTGAGATATGTAAAGTAAACCTTTTCCTCGCCAATTGTTTTTGGTCTTGATGTTTCATCACATCCATAGTAACTAACTAAAACAGAAATTAAGGTTTCTTTTGTGGTGTGTGTGTGTGTGTGTGGAGGGGGGGGTAGGCAAATGTATGAGTGACAAGAAAAATCTAAGTGACCAGCCAAGGGCAAAAGGAACCTTTCTCTTGACTGTCTTCTTGTGGAAGCTGTGGCCAACTTCTTTTTTGGATGTGGAGTTACTATGGCTTCACTTAAGCCTGCCTCCTTCAGGTCTGATTTACCATATCTAACTTTCTTCCCTTAACATGCCCATGTTAAACCAGCAAAGAGTTTCAAACTCCTCTGCCAGGGTGACCCTTCTAGCTGTAACATTTTTGTTGTTCTGATCTCCCTGAAGTACTTGTCTCCCTGAAGTACTGAAGTTTGAAAACTCATCTTGAGTGAATGAAGTTTTCATATAAGAAGTGAATTAGAGGTGAATGCAACTGTAATTTATGGTAAATTTTGTAGCATTGATTGTTATACAGATATAGTTAATTAAGGCTGGTGTGCAGATATTCTCAGTATATTTGATATTTATTATTGCATTTCTCTCAAGGTTATAATTACATAATTAATAATGTGCATCTCCCTAAGTGGAGCAGGTTTGTGTTGCAGAGTTATAGAAAGGCGGATTTCTAGAACTTGTGAATTTCAACCCCTTTGGGGTTGGTTGGCTCTTTCACAGGCATCGCCTAAGACCATAAAAAAAAAACAGAGATTAACATTATTATTTTAAAAAGTAGCAAAATTACAGGTATGAAGTAGCAAGGAAAATAATTTTACGGTGTGGGGTCACCACAGCATGAGGAACTGTTGTATTAAAGGGTCTCAGCATTAGCAAGGTTGAGAATCACTGCTCTAAAGTGTTTTACTTTATAAACAGATTCCCCTTTAAAACTCCAAACTGCTCCTGCCTCTCACTAGTACAGTGAACTAGAACACACGACAGTTTGGGAAGAGCGCTACAGAAGTGGGTGCTGGCAGGCTTTGCAGTCTTGGTTTTGCTATTATATTGAAAGTGATAGAAGTATTTTAGTTACTTATATGGCCATATATTATACGTTTAGGGTTTCATGCCTTGTGGTGGCACACATGCCTTTGATCCCAGCACCGAGGGGACAGAGGCAGGCAGATCTCTATTAGCTTGAGGCCAGCCTGGTTTACAAGAGCTAGTTCCAAGACAGGGAAAGCTACACAAAGAAACCCTGTCTCGAAAAGCAAAACAAAACAAAATTAGGGCTTCATCTCTATTTTCTGAGTTATTGTTGTTGTTTTAGTTTTAAGACAGGAATAAGGAGTGTCAGTTTTGACTTTTGTGAGGAAACCCATACATTTTTGGTATTGGTAACTATCTTAAATGCATTGTGTATCCTGGGCCACATTTTTTACCCAATGGGCTCTTGTTGACATGCCAGTATTGTTATCAGAGAGTCGGGACAAGGTTTCTATATAGTGGTCAGGACATAGAAACACCCACTTTGGAAAGGATGGTTCTAATGGTAGATTTCATGATCACAAAACGCCTGGAATTCATAGTTAGAAGATACCGTGGAACCACCTTTTACTAGCTCTTATTTTACAGATGAAGAAATGCCTCTTGCTGTTGGGTCACAGTTTCTTGGTAGTAAAGGATGGACTTGGGGGCTGAGTTTGCTTAAAAAATATAATTTAATCAGCCAGTAGAAATTATAGAGTTAGACAACTGAATGAAATTCATCTCAGTGTCCTGCTAGTTAGTAGGTGAGTCAGTTAGCTTCTTATTAATCTGGAAATCAAATCGCATTGTGAAGTCTAATAACTAATGTTAAGTGTGAGGTGCAAACCATACTTAGGCATTTTATTCATAGTTGCTTAAAGACTGCTCCTAATTTCATCTCCTATACTTGCAATTTGTGTGGGTAGGTTGTCTGGAGTGACTTAACCACCTATCTCTGCATTGACGTCTCTTTCAGTCATTCTGTTTCTCTGTAGTGAGATGTCACTCAGACAGTCTCTGTTACCTTTCCAGGTACTCCTGCTGTTGTTTGTGCAATGTAGACTCCACAGATATTTCACTGGCTGTGTTTATCGTAATATGCTTAGAACAGTGCCTGTATTTAATAGACAATTACCGAACAAACTAGATTGTAGCGTACTTAAAATAATGGTAGGCTTACAATTTGAGTAGTACTAAAGATGAGCATCTTGAGATTGCTGTAATTGTTTTCCCTGGTTCCAGCAGACAATGCTTCGTGATGGGATAATCGTGTTGTGCACTTTGAGTGGCTAATACTTCAGTTGAAGAGCAGGTTTTGTCTTCTCTGAGGAAACGAGCCCACTGAGTCCTTAGGAAGATTTGTCAGCCCACAGTGTCTGTGGATTCCTCTATGCTTTCCAATTTCAGCGGCTATGGGAAGGGCAGTGCCAGCGACTTTGTAGTATATTATCTGGCCAGCTGCCGGTTGCTGTTTGTGCCGACTGTGGGAAGGCTGGGTGAAAGGATGAACTCCGAAGGTCCTGATTCTGCTGTCGTAGTCATCTAGGAGTTGATAAAGGCTTCATTTTACTTTGAAGAGCAAAAATTAATTAAGGGACTCATTAAGTCTATTTAATGAATTTATAAATGTATTAATTAAGTCATAAAAATGTGATAACCTTGTTCATATTTTTATTGTCTTCCCCCTTGAGGACGTACTCATCTCCCCAGGATGGAGCACAGACAATACTGCTCTCTAATACCGACGTATCTTCAGATTCTGGGCAATGGCCACCAGTGTTGGTTACTGGGAGGAGTGATCTCTAGGCATGACTGTCCCTGTGTAGCATTTCCTGCACTCAGAAGAACATGGTGGCTCTGATGCCAGAGTGCCTGGGTAGAAATCCCATCACTACTAGCTGTGTGACTTTGGATTAATTCAATTCCCTAGATGTCGTTATGCTTCTTTGTAAAGCTTCATTGTATGAATGCACAGAATGCACTATGGAGCACAGGATGAGTTGCCACATGTGTTAGGATTATTGTGATGGTGATTAGTATTTTATTTTTGGTAGTGCTGGTGATCGCACCCTGGGCCTGATTTATGAGCATGCGCTCTGCCACTGAGCCGTAGCTTCAGCTCCTCTTGCTATTGACGATATCATCCAGTGCTAGCCAATGGCCTTAACCCATGCCTACTCAATAGGACTGCTGGTTACAGTGTATGCAAGGGCACTGCAGTAAAGGAAGATTGCAATCTTTCAAGTTTTTGGTCTTTCATGTTTTGAAAGATGAACTTGTGCCTCATCAGTTTCAATGTCTTGTAGACAGTTGGAATTAATGAATGCTCTGGTCAAAGCTCTGGAATCTTGGTTGTATTTCAGTTTATTAGAAAAGAAACAGGTTTCCTTTACATCTTACAGTAAGAACACTAGGCATTTAATTCCAGGTAAGAGGGAGAAGCCGAGTCTACTATGTGAAGTGATCCTCTGTAGGAGCGAATGCCTTGCTTTCCTTCCCACTTCTTCCTCTCAGACTTGGATCGTGAGATGACCCGATGAGTGACAGAATGCACAGGGGAACTTTGAACTACAGCCCTGTCTGGCAGTCGTAGATTTTCTTCCAAGATAACTTTGAAGATGTGATGAGCACCAAGGATATTAGCACTTACAGTTCATCGTTCTCTGAGCAAAAGAAAAAGGAAAGGAAAGGAAAGAAACATGTGAAGAAGCTGGATGTGAGATGAGGGTCATTGGGAGTTAGAAGATCTTAGAAGGATTAGGCTTCATTTGAATTTTTCACTTAAGAAATCATTAAACTCCGCTGTTGGGTGCCAAGAAGAATAAAGAGATGGATAAGGCCCAGATGCTTCCTTCAAAGGGATTGTCGAGATTGAGTGAAATGCTCAAAAATCATTTTAATAGAAATAAGAACAGAGATACCAGGAGGAAAGCAAAACCAGTGCTCTTTGGAGACATAACTCAGACTCTTAGTTAGGGACCTCAACAGGAGCTCTTTTCTTTTTTTTTTCTTTTTAAATTCTTCTCTCACTCCTCCCAGTTCTTTCCCCTCCTTCCCTCTCCCCAGGATCCACCCCCCACCTCTATGTTCTCCACAGGAAAGTACAGACCTCCTAGTGACATCAGCAGTACACAGCAAAACAAATAAAGTAAGGCCAGGCACAAGTTCTCATATCAAGGCTGGGTGAGGCAACCTAGTAGGAGTAAAGGGGTCTCCTCACTCTCACTGTGAGGAGCCCCACAAAAACAGCTAGCTTAACAGGAACTTGCATGTGAATTTGGCCTTGAACCAATGTAGAATTGCTAAATACTGTCACACATTGGAAGCCTGGTCAGAGGTACTTCATGTCCTTGGAAAAGAGACTAGAATGTACCAGGACTAAGGACGAAGTTATAGTTTATTTCCCTAAGACTGTTAGTCCCAAGAGATAGTACATGTGGAGAAACTTTATTTATTTATTTTTATTTTTTTTTTGGAGTGAGACTAGTTTTGGAAATAATCCATATTGTATTTGCTCCTGGAAGATACAAGTATTTTCTAAGTATTAGATACTTCAGGATTCTGAGAAATCTCCTTGTATAAAAATGTACATACTAATAGTTATGCAAGCTTGTTTAATTATGAAGTCTTTTTTAGTAAAATACAAAAGATATTATCTCTGGGAGACTTGAGGCCTGTTCTTTTTTCTTTCTTTCTTTTTTTTTCTTTTGAATTGAAATGGAGGACTAGTGGATCTGGGGGAGGGGAAAGGTGTGTGTGTCTAGGAGGGGGAGGGACAGGAGGAGTGGAGGGAGAGAAAGCTGCAGTCAGTATGTGATGTATGAGAAAAAAAGAAAATTATGAAAAACAAAACTTCGGTATAAAAAACACAAAAGATACTATAAATCAGGTTTTGAGCTGTCCGTTGGAAAATGTTTTATAAAGGTAAACTTGAAACAAAGTTTCTGACCCTCTGAAACAGAATGAAGACTCCATTCTGTATTAAGTTTTCTGTTGTGTGTGAGCCACGACCTGCTCTGTAGTATACCAGGGCTGATCACAGCTACTGTGCACTGGGATGGATTGATGCCTGAGAAGATGTCGTGAGGCCCCAGGGATAAGCTTTTTCTGAGCGGAGTGTGGTGGTTCTCTGCAGAAAGTGTTGAAGGAGAAGAATCGTGCAGGGACTTTCACATGGGAACTTTGATGTGTAATCTGGCTCTCTACCTGCAGGGATGTGACTGTCATGAACCAATGCTCCCCCCCACACTGTATTCTTAAAAAAAAATTCTAGAAACTTGACTGTTATATTTGCTATAAGGTCAATCACTTCATAAAATGTCGAGCTGTCTTATTTTAGGTTGGTAACAGTCCTGGTGAGGAGACGAGTCCACACGTTGTTTTTTCTACTGTGATACAGTGTTACAATGCTCACCAGTTGTCAGGTTCTACCAGCAAGTTAGATTTATTTGATTTTACATATTCAGAGAAGCCAATCTGACTTTTGAGAAGAGGGTTTACTGGGAGAGTGCGCCAGAGTTGTTCTGAGATGATTGTATGTAGTCTTGGGTTTGAATCATGTAGATTAGGGAGCAGAGTGGACCAATGGTGAATGTTTCACACCCAACACTGGGCACCATTACCACCGGACCAGGATGCTATGCATATCGTGGTATCCTCTTCCTCTCCACTTTAGAGCTTCTAAACAGAAGAAGTACTGTAGTTGTATTTTTTTTTAAAGAGGAAACATCTGTAAAATGTTAGAAAAAGTTTTAAATACTGAGGGGAAAAAAGCATTCTCCCATGATACAGCAGACAGGACTAACATTTTAGTTAAGGGTCTTCTGATTACAAGGAAAAACCCACCTGCTTGGAGGTAGAAAGAGAACATATTAAAATGACACATGGAAGTCTGATAGAGTCCCAAGACTGAGTAACAAATTAGTAAGAAACTGTGGGGAGTTGAAGGGTGTGGCCCTGTAGGACAATTGCATCTAGTACACACACACACACACACACACACACACACACACACACACACCTGTCCCCACTCCCGCTTCTTCATCTTGCTTTATTTTTTATTAGTTGGGTAAAGGCGAATGTCCCCCCACTTTTTAAAAATAAACCAGATGTAGATGTATTTTATTTTACGTTTTGGAGTGTTTTGCCTGTATGCATGCCTGGTGTTGGAGGGTTTTAGAAGAGGGCTTTGAATCCTTTGGAACTAGAATTATTGGTGATTTTGATCTGCCGAATGGATGCTTGGAAGTGAAACCTGTGTCTTCTGCAAGAGCATCGAGTGTGTTCAACTACTGAGCTATTTCTCCAGCCATAGATACTTCCTTTTAGAATGGTTAAAGGAAAGCAAAAATGAATTTCCACATGACCATGCTCATGTGCATACATATAAGAAATACATAACCTCCATAGCTTTAGTTAACTGGCTACCATTTTGGAAAATAAAAGTTAGTTCCCTACCCTTTCACTAGCACACGTAAAGTTTCTGTCACCACAAAGGTGTGGTAGGCTGGGGGATTCTAAGTGGAACTCCCTGGGCTCCTGTGGGTGAGCCATCGGATGCTACTTAACCGTGTGTTTGCTTAGTGCAGTAGGCCGAGCATCATGGGTCACAAACTACTAGTTAATAAGAATTAGGTGTTCTTCGTCCTACCCAAAGTGGGTAACAAAAACTATACTTTGTCAAACCAGAAGGATTTTAAGAACAGAATTTTAGCTTCTCAAGCTTACTCCAGAACTGAAATAGCTATTACTTCATGACATCCCTCCCTTCCTCCCTCCATCCCTCCCTTCCTCCCCGCCCCCCCGTTAGTGTCATGTGTCAGCTCTAACCTCTCCCCCCCCACACACCTTTTGGAGCTTCTTTTCCAAACTTCTTAACCTGGAAATTATGTCTTGTAAGTTTTCTTCCACATCGTGAGATTTTTATCCCCCCTCAAACTTTATTTATTTTTATGATTTTTGAGACATTATGTTTTTGATAGTTTTCTTTACCTGTTAGCATACTAAAAGTCTAGTCAATCATTATTTTAAAATGATACTCTTATCACATTTGATGTGCATTTCTTTGAAGAATCAAGGGATTCTTTATGAAGTGGACAATTTAGTATTGACCAACTAGGAAAAGTCATTAAAATATATCTTCCCACAAGGCAGACAAAGCCATCAGGGTGGGTTTACCTGGGCATCAAAATGTTCTCACAGATGTGCCAGTTGAATTGGACTCATTTGCCCAAAGATAAGGATGCATAGAGTAGCCATCTCGTTTATGTCATTATTTGCTGATAATTTCTAGTTAAGAAGCAGGCCACAGGAGGCGCCGTGCCCCCGTTACATTCTGCACTGTAAATGTTCCAGGGTTTGACTGTCCTGCATTTCGGTTGGCCAAGTATTTGATGGGCTAGTCCTTGTGCCGTCCTTTCCTCGGGTTCTTCTTGACTGAAAACAGTAGACGGGGAAGTACTTTCTGCTGTTCTGTCAGGCTGACTTTCGATTGTAAGCGCCTCAGACCTGCTCTGTTATTTTTTTCTTTGCTTTGCTGCTCCCTGGGAACTCCATGCTCTCTGACGGCGGCAGAACTTGTGCACGTTCCGCTTGCCTAATGGAGGGTTTGGGGCTTAATCAGGTGATACTGCAATGAAAGATGTATAGTTTGCAAAGGGAAGATAAACGTGTGATTATTCACTGTGCTTTGCTAACTAAGCTTTTGCATTGCACACTGACTGAAGAATTCCATACCTAACTACGCCAACATCTTTAGTTTCCACACTGGAGAGGGTTGATAGTGGGCAATGTGGATGCTCAGTTTGAGTTTTCATTATTGTCTTTTTTCTTTTAGATGAAGGACAACAGGTACTCTTCTCATTATTTTTGCAGATGTTAGGAATTCAATCTGATAAAAAGTTGTAGACTTAAATTTCCCCAAAACACTTGTTCCCCTTGGAATCCCAGCTGTAGGTGTAGTGCACCCATACCAGGACCAGCATGTTCTGTCTCCTTCTTCCATCATTTGAAAGCACAATTCCTGCTTTTAGTCTTCATACTCCACTTGGTCTTAATTTGGACTAATAGATTCACTCTTCAGACCAACTCTCAATGTTTCAGATAATGGCCCCCTGCTCAGTTATTTTCCTCAAAGTTCTTTGAGATTATAAAAACAACAGTCCTGGTGGATGGGACCACTGGATGCTTACTGGTCGACGTTTGCATATTCCTTCATTACTTTCATACTGTCTCCATGATTTTCAGCAGAGGACGAGGACAGATCTCTTAAGTGGCTGACAGAGTGTGTTGGAGATATGCTGTGGTTTGGTAGTAATGATAAAATGCTTTGCAAACTGAGGTGGGAGAATCTAGTGCAGAATTGCTTTGGAATAGGCTTAAAAGTCAGGCATGGGTAAAGAGAATGTTGGAAGGAAGGTCACTAGTTACTCCATTAAACACACCCTGTTCATGCCTCAGAACTTTGTAGAGATGTGATTTGTTCAAATCGGTTCCATCACACTACTTGGTTTTATAGGTATTTTGGAATTGAAGGGATGGTTGAGGACATGGCCATAGTAGACATGACTTGTCTTACATGTCATGTGACACAAACAAGTTTTTTAATGAGGACTGTGGTCTCTTGTTCAAACTGCGTTTTTTTTCAAAGAAAAATTTTATTTAAAGTATTTTGGGTAGAGGGCATTTGAATTGACTATCGTTATGTTAAAAATCACATCCATAACTTCATAATAAACAAAAGTAATGCATGCTAGACTCGGTAAAGATATACTTTATTCTTTGTTAAGATATAGCATATTAAAGAATGTTGGCATCCATCTTTTCTTTTCAAACGTCTTAATTGAGGTTGGGTGATGGTGGTGCAAACCTTTAATCCCAGCACTCAGGAAGCAAAGACAGACAGATCTCTGTGACTTTGAAGTCAACTCGGTCTACAGAGTGAGTTCCAGGACAGCCGGGGCACAAAGAGAAATTCTGTCTCAAGAAAAAAAAATGGTCCTAATTAAAGACCAGGAAAATCTCCTTGTGCCGTGACTTTTTGCCTTTCTCTGTTTCCTTCCATCTCTGGGCATGAGGAGGAAGAATGTGGCATCTTCCGTCAACAATGAGGTGTGAGAGAGCATATGAACAAGGAGTGCTAAGACTCTGTCTGGAGGTTGGAAGTGGAAGTGAATACGTCGCTGTCCTCTTTTCTAACACAGTTGTATTCATTGTTTTTCTCTCCCTGACAAGCAGCCACTTAAAGGAGTGGAATTTGTTTTCTTGGCTCACAGTTCGAGGATGAAGTCCATCATTGCAGGAAAGGCATGCTGGCTGGTGGGAGTGGATTGGGTGGATGTGGAAGAGCTTGATTGGACCAGGAAACGGGACAGGGTATGAACTTAAAGCCCCGACACCAGAGATTTACATCCTCTAGCATGGGTCTACTTCCGAAAGTCTCCACAGTGTCTGAAACTACTGCTACCTAATGGGCACCAAATGTTAAAACTTGCATGTCTGTAAGGGGACACTTTAGGTCTAAATGATGACATCATGTAGATGGGACTCACTGAGGAGTCCCGTTGATGATCAGGAAACATAGGTCCCTCTTATAATTTCACTGTGGTATTATTAGGGGTGAGAAATGCAAAGAAGGGCGATGGAACCACCAGTTACTATTATGATTAAAGAAGTTTCCTTGTAATTAAGCAAATTAAGATGGAAGGCTGAATTTATTGTCTAACTGTTAAGTGCTTGTTCATGAAGTCACATAGTTTGTAATAGTGATTGGCTCAGAAATAAACTCTGGTGATATATCAGCAAATTAGTTTTCTTATTCTGAAATGATGTTCACCTGCTAATATTATTAAATGACTCCCTTGCTTTCCATTAGAACATTATTGTGTTTTGAATTTTATTACTAATCCTGACATTTTTTCTATGTGTAAACACTGCACAAACTTCTCTTTGGAGCTGTTGCTATTAATAGAATCTCCTTGAATAAGGATGTTTCAAGGACTTCATAATCCACAAGGAGTTTTTTTTAATTATATTTGACTTTCTCATCCACCTGTGTATGACCTTTATAATGGTTCGTTTTATCCTTGCATTTTTAACTCCCATGCTATCTAACCTCATATGTATATGGCTGGTATCTTTAATCATGCACACTTGGTAATGCGAACATTTTCCTAAGAAGAAAAACGGAGTACTTTGTAAAAGTGGTAAATGTGAATCTTAAATAAATTCAACTTTGTTCTATACATCAACATGCATATATCTATAGTGTAAGACTGAAATTTTTACATATATACGCATGCATTTTTGTTTTGTATTATGTGTATGTAAATACATATCTATTATAAGTACGTCTTAGTCAATATCTACTGAATGATGTGAACATTTTCATTTAACTTTTTAAAAATTGAGGGTAAGAGACTTCATGCAAGTAATTAGAAAATTATAAAGAAGCTCATTTTGCCATTAGTCCAAAGAGCAAAATTGCTAAAGAATTCTATGCTAATGTTTTAATCTGTGTATAGGAGTGTGTGCTTGTTCATGCAAGGTTTTGTATACTCATCCAGCCTATTCTTTTACTAATTCTGAAGGACACCATATTGAATAGGTAATGAGTATGTAAGCTCCTGTAGATGAATAGTATATATTTACACTTCAATAGTTTTACTGTGTTTTTCTCAGCATCTTGCAATGATGAGATATCTATGTTGTTGTAAAGTAGATCTTGTTTTAAACCATGATTTGTTCACCTGTTCAACACCAGCTTTTCCCAGACTATTGCAAATGTTAATTAGGTCTTATCTTTATTCTTGTTTGTAGCCATCTGAAAACTAAACTTTACCTCACTCTAGTGAGTCTTAGAAATACAACTCTAACTACTGTCCCTAACCTTTATGTCCAGAAGAACTTGTAGGCAGAGATTGCTCATTTGTTACTTGGCCTCCCAGACCTGAATAATCACACAGAAACTTTATTAATTACAGAACTGCTGGTCCTGCTCAGGTCTGCTGCCGTTCAGTCCCAAAGAAACACACAGAGGTCTACTTTAATTATAAACCGGTTGGCCTATTAGCCCAGGCTTCTTATTAGCTAACTCTTGCATCTTAAATTAATCCATAATTCTTGTCTGTGTTAGTCACATGGCTTGGTAACTTTTATCAGTGAGGCATTCTCATCTTGTTTCCTCTGTATCTGGGTTACGATTGCAGACTGAGCCTTTCCTCTTTCCAGAATTCTCCTATTCTGGTCTCCCCGCCTTTCTTCCTGTCTGGATACTGGCCAAACAGCATTTATTAAACAAATACAAGTGACAAATCTTTTTAGGGTACAAGACCATGGTCCCACTGGTGTAGGAGGGCTCTTCTGTCTGTGTGTTACTTTCATTGGTTAAATAAAGAGACTGCAGTGGCCTTTTGATAGGGTAGAAAATTAGGTGGGCGGAGTAGATAGAACAGGAGCCTGGGAAGAAGAGCAGAGATAAGGAGCAACCAGGGAGCCAGCCGCCAGGTCAGACATGCTGAATCTTTCCTGGTAAGCCACGACCTCGTGGTGAAGTACAGATTATTAGAAATGGGTTGAATCAAGATTTGAGAGTTAGCCAATAAGAGGCTAGAGCTTATCGGCCAGGCAGTAATTTAATTAATACAATTTCTGTGTTGTTATTTCAGAAGTTAAGGTAGCTGGGCTGTAGGACATGGCCCGCTCTCCTTCTACAGCATCTCACAGATACTTAGCCTAGCATGCATAAGAGTTGGTTGTTACTCAGCTGCATTTTTTTCTTTGGTTTTTGTGTTAACACCTGATCCCTTTCCAATTTAGTTCTGTCCTCAAATTTTAGTCATCTTGACTTATATGCATATATATTTTTTCATACTGTAATTTTTTTGCCCATATTTTTCTAGTCTTGTTGATGTCAGGCCATAATGAATACTGTAGTACAATTTAAATATTTTACTAAACTGAAGTACTTGCTGTCAACTCAATGCAGTAAATTTGAATGTAACTTGCAAAAATATTACCAGTCCCAAATATCTAATTCCAACCCTTACAAATTTAACACAACCTACCTTTAAAATATCATATCTGTACAAATTAAATTTTCACCATACATTTGAATGACTACTTAGACATAAAGGCTTGTCACATGGTACAAGCATGTGCTTGTTTGTGAAGGTTACTGTGACTGAGTGAATGAACAGGGCATGTCTTTTACTGGGCCCTGGAAGTTAAGGAATCTGAGGTTACGGTAGGTTCAGAGTTGGCTTCCTTCTCATTGTTTTCCAAGAGGCTCTTCCTCCACCTGTGGTGTTATAGTTTTTCTTCCTAGTCTAATGGTTCTCAACCTACCTAATGTCATGATCTTTTAATACAATTTCTCATGTTGTGGTAACCTCCAACTGCAAAAGCTATTTTTATTGCTACTTTATAACTGTAATTTTGCTACTGTTATGAATCGTATGTAAATATCAGTGCTTTTTGAAGGTCTCAGGTGACCCCTACAAAAGGATCTTTTGGCCGAAACGGGGTGTAGGGGGGCACCACCTGCATGTTGAGAACCACTATACTAGTCTGCCCTCTAGAAGAGGGGACTTGACGATTAGACATTATCAAGAGCCAACTCCACCTAGGACTCTGTGGGAAGAAGTTTGGTCATGTGCTTTGGGTGTTCTTCCTTGTTTACATCTCTTGTGGCACTTTCCACTTTTAAAGGAGAGCACATTTCTTTTGTATTTATTAAAATAAAAGCTAATGGTTACCCATGAAAAGTAAAAACTTTCTTTAATTGAGACAATTATCTTGTGACCCTGGCCATGGAGTACAAGTCGTGTTTTTAGAGGAAGCTTCCTCCAGATTTTCGACAGAGTAAGAATCGACATAATTAGAACAAAATCTCTTGTTCCTTTTAATTTCACAAATTTAATTTGTCCCTGCAGTAGTCAGGCTGTCACTAAGGAGGCTTGGAAGGTGACACTCAGAATAGCTAGCGCTGTCTATCTCTGTTTTCTATCAGACTGGGAAACCTTGAGTCCTGTGAGCAGAAAACATAAATGAGAAAAGTGTCCCTGTTTAGAAAACAAGGAAACACACACACACAATCACATCACCAAAGCCAAACCAACAAAATCAAAATAAAAACAAGCAGAAAATATGCACACATAACATCTAAACAACAACAGAACAAGCAACTACCACTTTCAGAATTCCTTGATTGGATGAAACTCTCCTAGATCATATACCTGAATTATATGCATGCAAATAGTCCCTGTCATATACCCCTCATGCTGTTATCAGCACCCTGGATATTCTTTGTAGTCAGATAGACAACTCAGCCACCTATGTGATCTTCCATCTTGGATTTTAATGTTCTGAGCAGTAAGTTGAGGAGTAATTTAGTATTTTTGTTTTAAGTGAAGTTAATATTTACCTTATTATATTCAAAGAATTTCTAACATTTCATATGATGCCCAAAAGATGGAAATTTATTTCTGGATAATAGATTAGGTAGTATCAAGAATCATCTTTTTTTTTAAACAAATGGTTGTAAGTATTAAATGAAAGAACCACCTGCAGTGCCAGGCCAGTGATATGGGATTTAACAAAACCACTTAGGATACTGTCTTTCTTTTAACAAATTTAATCTTTCTGTGAAGTGTTTGCTTTCTCATTTCAGCATCCAGTAAAAGCTTAGAAATGGTGTTATTACTTTAGCACACTGGACAGGGCAGCAAAAGAACTAATCTGCTTTAGTCGATGAGGGTTTTAATATTAAGTGGTAAAGCAATTCCTCTTCTCCCTGATTTCCATTCATCTTTAGAAAATATTAGATGAATGACATATGATATCTTTTATCTTTAAATTTTTTTTTTTGCTCTAAGGAAATTCCATTTGTGCATACAAGTAAAAAGTTATGAAAATTAAATTGGATGATAGAGGCAAGCTGAACAATAAACACTACAGGGAATGAGGCCCTGGAGTGCTGTCTCCCGTCAATCATTCACCATGAGTCTGGAAAGTCAATTGACCTTAGAAGGTCCCGGATATGAGGACCTGGAAATATAGAGCTGGCTCATGCAAAATCTACACTATGTGTCTAGTTCTGAAACTAAATTCTAAGAGATGGAGAACATGTGGACAGTTTTTGTCTCCGGTAAAATTCACACGTCGTGCCTACTTCAGAAACTGAATTCTAAGAGGTGAAGAAAATGTGGAGATTTTCTGTGAGCCTGTATTTCCCTAACATCATATAGGGGCTGGGGAGCTGCAGGAAGAATTTATTCTCTTTTGTCTTTCTTAATAAGCTGAATGGCTCCTACTTTCACTTTTCCTTAGTTATGGCTCATGAGACAGCAGAAGCCCAGCCTTTGTCGTTTCTGTTTTTCTTTTAGTGACTTATTAACCTTTATTAATCATTTCTTTTAAAATCAGGATCACTAGGTCAAGATGCAAAGGGGAGCATGAAGTTAACATGCGTCTGAGTGAGGAAAAGTTAAGAGAAATGGGGCTTCGTTTATTTTATTTCATTTTTTTTTAAGGTTGATTCAAAGTGACCTTCCTGACCTGGGTTGTGGTTTTGGTTAGATCCGAGTGCATGCATCGTGCTAAATAAAGCCTGTTCTGCTTTTGAATGCACTGGGCATGAGCCAGGAAGAAGGGAGGAGTTTCGGGAGACCTGATTTCTCAAATTGCCTTGGCATTCCACAGGAAGAGTGGGGTGATTGATTCCCAAGCCACTCCGGAGAAACACCAGGGCGATCACAGAGACCCTGCCCTTTCTTAAGTTGAGGATAGTGGGAAACACTGAAGCAGATGCACAGTGGCCACCTGTCCTGGGACTGTAGAGGACATTCCTAGGGACTGTAGAACACATTCCTACACAGGGTGGAGGATTATGCCCAGGGAATCTTGAGAACCTTTGCAGCTCTTCACATGTTCAGTTCTTTTAAGTTCGTGAACTGATAAGGAGTGCTGAATTTTATTGGAGTGGCCTTTGTAGAGGAAGGGGATGTGCAGATATATTTTTGTACTGTCCCTCTCAGTCCTCTCTGCAGACAGATGCTTGATAGACACTGTTGATGTTTTATCTATCTTTGTACGTTTGCTTTGAACTTTGTCAGAAGTCATGCCCGAGTGTTATTGTCTTGTCCTGCTTCAGCAATATGCTGGTGTTTTAAATACAGTTGCATCTTAAATTGCCA
The DNA here is from genome assembly GCA_025134845.1 of Neodon shergylaensis. Classification (NCBI taxonomy): domain Eukaryota; kingdom Metazoa; phylum Chordata; class Mammalia; order Rodentia; family Cricetidae; genus Neodon; species Neodon shergylaensis. Next base: position 18,743,375 of record JABTXL010012406.1, read on the forward strand.
TAAAAGCAAGTAATATTTGCTTTTTACTGCAGAGCAAATACATGGGTTCAAATAAACTGGTTTAAAAATATTTATTACAGGGGCTGGAGGGATGGCTCAGGGGTTAAGAGCATTGCCTGCTCTTCCAAAGGTCCTGAGTTCAATTCCCAGCAACCACATGGTGGATCACAACCATCTGAAATGAGATCTGATGCTCCCTTCTGGCCTACAGGCAGACACAGACAGAATACTATATACATAATAAATAAATAAATAAATAAATATTTAAAAAATATTTATTACACAAAGAGATGCTAAGTGAAAGAGACACATATCCTTGCTCTTCTGACAATTCCTTGCTTGGAAATGACTTCTCCCAAGGACTGCCCAAATTCCTAGCGTGTGCATGGAGAGTAGACAGCTGAGTCTCAGCTGCTAAGACCAGTACAGGCCTCCCTCCCCCTTGCCAAAGACTAAACAAGGAGGAGGAAGGACATGGTAACTAGTGCCAGCAACTTACTTCCAACACATGTGCTTGAGAAGTCAGGGAGGTTCCCAGGCCAAGAAGAAGCCATTCCCACCCAGAAGTGTTTGGAGCATGCAATTCACCTTTCCAAAAGGAGCTCTGGAAATTGGCCTGATGTGTAAAAACACATCTTTCTTCAGAGACCTTCCCCGCACTTGCTGGAAGGCCGGTGGTGTCTGCTGTTGAGTCTGCAGCTCTGGCTTGCTCCTGCAGTTGGCTTTCCCCTCCAGTTTGATCTTCTGCTTCAGGTGCTTATTTTGAGCCATTTGAGGAGAGTTTGGAAATGTCGCCTTTGCTTGCAGTTGAACCCTGGCCTGGTGCCTTACTACCAAAATGACCTTCAACAAGTTGAATTGTTTTTTTCATAGTTTCTTAATGAGGAAAATAGGAATATATTAGACAATACACCCTGTGTGCATATGTGTTCAAGTATGCATTTGTTTATCATGACCAGAGGACCTCTAGTGTCCTTGCTCAGCCACCTTGTTTTTTGAAGCAGGGTTTCTCATCAGCCTGGAACAAACCCACACATGCTGTTGTCTCTCTTGCTTAGTGCTGCAATCACAAACATGTACTTTGCTGTTTTGTTATGAGTCCTGGAGTTTGAACTTGGGTCCTCATGCTTGCACAGCACAGCAGGTTACTAACTGAGCAATCTCCCGAACCTGAACCCTGCTTTTTAGTATGAAAAATTAATTCGTTACTTCATATAAACTCTTACAACAGCTTCCAACATGCAACAGCCCCTTTGTGTAGCCACTGACTGGGTATCATACTTTGCCTGCTGTTGCCTCTGGTACTGTTTGCATCTGGGCTGCTGAAGTAACCTTTTCTGGAACCTTCTACCCCTCCACCGCTGCTCTTAGGGTGTCTCGAGAATGTCCTCTAGAAGAGGCAGGCGGTGCTCCTGCAAGGCCCACCACTTTCTTTGCAGAGAAGTAAGTAAACATCCAAGGCCCTAATGGGAATGAGAATGGAAGAAGAATGGAGGAGCGAATTTGCAATCCACTAACTGCTGCTAATAGGAGGTGCACTAATAAATAGCGCACGTTATGTTCTGCCATCGCTCATACTGCTTAGGAATTCTTATGGATTCGAGCAATTATGCACAGAAAGAAGCAAATAGCCTTATTTAGTGATTATGAATTTGGGCTTAGACGTTCCAATAACATCGGCTGCGAAATTATTGTATTTATTTAGGTCATTAACGAAATGGCTGGCAAACGCGTATTTCCAAAGAAGCGGTGGATTTCCTAAATATCAGCTGCAAACAGCAAGGATATATGATACGGACAAGGCTCAAAGGAAATTCAAGGCTGAATATTAGCACTTAATCTCTCTGCCTGGTGGGACTCTATGTGTGCTTTGAAATGAAACGACCCCTCTTGCTCGTTTAGTGCTTCCTATATGCGTGAAATATTTTGGCTCTTTTAAAAATAGCTGTTGGCTTTACACTTCATTTGTATTCTGACCAAATATTTTCATTAATCTCCTTTGAGATCCGTAGAGACTTTCTGTGCTTTGTTTGTGAATTCTAATGCATTTAAAGATTGTAATTATAAAATGACATTCCAAGTGGCACATACTGCCGTTCGCGGTTGCTTATATTTGCTTCAAGCTGCCAATAGGTGGAGGGGAGTTGACCATAGAGCTGAGTTAAAGTGTTCTCAGTCAGGGAATCAAACATTAAGAATCTCTTGTCTCAAAGAAAGCTAATTATGGATTGTTTGTGGTTTACAATTTTTTCTTTTTTTTTCAGTTATTGTGCAAAGTAATGGGTCTTATTATGAAGCCATTATATGTGATACACATATGTGTATGTCTCTTTGTACTTTGATTATATTTCTTCTCTTCTCTCTCTCATTTTTCTCCCATCCCACCTCTCCACAGTGTGTTTTTCCTTACCAATATTAGAGGAACTTTATTTTCAGAAAATGGAAGCAAACTGCACTTTCACTAAAGAAATATATCATCTAAATAAAAGTCTGTCTTTTTCTACAGAAGCAAAAGGATTGCATTTTGTGTCTTTAAGTATTTTATACATATTTATGCAGTACATTATGATAATCTGAATATAACCTGTAATAATAAGATTAGGGCAACCAGCATTTTCTTTTCTTTAAATACTTTGTGTGGGGTGTGTGTGTGCGTGCGCGCATGTGTGCATGCTCACGCACACATTGGGAATCTTGTAAATCTCTTGATTTTCTTTTCTTTTTGAAAATAAAATACATAATAAATTGTTGTGAATTCTGGTAGAGCGCACTGATGCTCCCTTCTCTCTGAGTTTGGGTCCCTGTTATCTGACTTTCTTCCATCCCCTTTCTTCTGATCACAAATTATCAGTTCTCTACCTGCTCTTTTCACAGAATCAGCTTTGGCATGTGAATGAAAACCTGCAGAATTTGTTTTTATCTTCCTGGCTCATTTCATTTTGTGTACAGTCTTTCCATTACATCCATGTTCCTGCAAATGTTGAGATTTGAGTCCATCAATGAGATTGATTTTATGGCTAAATCATAAAACATGACTCACTGAAATTTGACTCCCACAGGTAACATTGAAACATGGACAATGCGTGCTGTGCCTGAGTCCCTGGTTCCTTGGGGTCCTTGTAACTCTTATCTGCCTGACTTTGGAGGTGGTGGTGTGGTTGCCATTCTAAATCTTTGCCTGGAAAGGAAGTTTTGCCATTGAAGGTCTGGGCTCAGCCCAGTGAATGATTGGACAGGAAGTCAGTTTACCCAGTTACTCAGCCTGCTATTCCCTCCCCCTGTGACTTCTGCACCTGTGTTTTATAGGACTGTAAAGTTTTATTTATTGATTCACACAATTCTTACCTCACCTGTGGAGGGAGAAGGTAGAACAGACCTGAGTCAGATTCAGTAGTCTTTCTTAGAGTCTCTAGAATAGGGCTGCATTTTGTCAAAGCTGCCATACTGGGGTTTATGACCACTTGACAGATTCTCAACTTTTAATGACTTTCAGTGTTTGTTAGAAACATAATCCTGTTATGATCAACATCTCCAGCAAAAACACATCCTTTCATCTGATTCTTAAGACGGTACCTCCAAAATAAATCTTAATAGGAAACAGCCAGTCCCTTTGGGATACTGAAGAGGGAGAAGGTGAGTGGAAAACTACTGTCAATGGTCGATACTTATTGTTGGGGTACAGTTTCTTGTAGATTTAACTACAGCAACAAGTGGGTTACAAATCTTATGTATTTCTTTTTAGATATGGTGGTCTACCATGATTTGGTGGTAAAACCTATTATATATGAACCTCAGTTTGCCAGGCGTCAGAGGCAGGCAGATCTCTGAGTTCAAGGCCAGCCTGGTCTACATAGTGAGTCCTAAGACAGCCAGGACTATACAGAGAGACCCTGTGTAGTTAAAACAAAAAGCAAACACAAGAGAATTGCAGGGCATCTTACTTGCCTTCCATGCACCTGCAGGAAGTTCTTTAAGTTACGCAACATCATGCAATTTGTGGTTATCGTGAGCAGACCATTAGTACTTTGGTATTTAGAGTGAATGACTCAGAACTCCACTAGCCTTTCTATCTAGGACCTGTCTCAGGAGTCTCCACCCGTTCTGGACCCTGCAAACTCTTCATCGTTAGCTCTACTATTTTTCTTCCTCACAAAGTCTCTTCCGTTCTGTTGCTTTGGGGTTTCTGTCACTGATTTTCTGTAGTCCAGCAAGCCTTCTTCCAATTAATAGTGAATACATTTAGCTAAACTGAAACACATTTCTTGGAATATCAGCTAATTTCTTGTTTGATATGATTTTTATGCTTTATTCTTTTGCGTATCATTTCTATCAGGATGAACAACCCAGCGGAGTACCCAGACTAAAGAATAAGATTAATCAGAGAGCCTTGAGAGGGGCATAAGAGGAAGGGTTGGGGTGGGATTTGACATTCAGTGGTATTTTCTGAAGCCCCAATATGTTGTACATGTGAATTCTCTAGTAGAGTGTGCTTTATTTTAATTGAAATTCTACTTCTGGGATCATATTGTCTACTAGCATCAAGTTCTTAGTGAATGCTACGAGGAAGCGATCCAGATAGCCACAGTCGTGACCCAAACATTTCATGGAGATGTGTGTGTATCCGTGCGGATGAATCAGTAACAGAAATGCTGTTGGTGCTTAACTTCATTTACCCTCATCCCGTCTCCCTTCTGGTTCTACCTTTAGTTAAGATCTCCAGTGACAAAAGGCAGCCACAAAGTAGATGTGCTATGCTGTGAGGTATAGAATGTCCAGAAGGTAGATTTCAAACCATTTTGGTTTTGATACTTTTGGTTCTGGCTGATATGGCAGTGCTGTTGTACTCACCCCTAGCACTTTGCCACACACATAAAATATTACCTCTCATAAACAATTTTTCTCTGTTTATTTTCAATATCCTAAATAGCTTCCGGATACGATTGGCGACTCAAGAGGGATGCTTTTCTGCTATTGGTTCCTGTGCTACTTGTCTTTTGTTTCTTCCTGCTACAAGATCTCTTTCTATAAGTCTTATTTTTCTTTAATTCTCTCATCCATTGGTCATGTAATCACCACCTCCTGTATGGTTTTGAACATCTGTACTGTCTTCACCAACTGCTGGTGCCAAGTGCATTTCTCCCCACAACTCATGACTTATCTATTTATAATAACACATTTTTTTTTGGATGAGCCCAGAATTTGAGGACATCTTCACAAGCAAATTTGCTGTCATTGTCCTTCAAGTTTGAAGGGAGTCCTGTTGTCTTTGGGTGCCATTGAAATTTATATTTTAATTTAGGGAGCTGGTAGTTCCAACCTTTATTGGTAGAATGTAGAACAGAATACATGGGAATATTTATGCAGGGTATATTTATGGGGGTAAAATTGTTGGATTCGAGGGATCTAAAACATAAAATTGCTAGTTATCCTTGTGTTGTTATCTCAATCGCTGATCAGCCCTTTTGCAAACGACATAAACATACCTCTTATTTTTTGCCATAGGTTTTCCTCATGGGTAGTAAAGATCAGATTTATTTTTAAAACTTGCTGAGACATAAATTAAGGTAGTTTTATAAACATAATTACACATCAGGATGCTTTTGAAAGTAGCGCGCTCCAATAACATATACTCTTATTTGCTTTATTATTTGAAATTCTGAAATGAGCTCTTGCTTTGGGTGAGAAATGAGACATGAAAGTCATCACGCTGCACAGGGATGCCCGACTTCAAATGCCACCTCCACACTGTCTCTGCCTTTCATCTATTATTCAAATCTTATTTCCTAGCTTCTCCCCTTATATTGGAAATTAAACAACACCAACAAGCCTATTTCTAGATCCCATCCAGAAGAAAGGGGTTTGCTTGTTATCAGGAAACCTCTCAATTTGACCAATTTTAGAACCGGTTGTAATGCTTTGCAACAATTGTTGGAGAGAAAATTGATTAAATGGATTATATTATAGCAGCCAGTCATCAATTAGTTGAGATGATATTTCAATTTTGTGAAAATTCTCTTGCTCCTGTTCTTGGAGGATCTGCTAGGGACTACCATACAAGATAGTTAACATCTTTCTGTTACTCATTCTTCATTTCACAGGTAACTTTTCCACACCAACAGCTTCCCTTCCACCATCTTCCTATCATGTGTAACGCTATGTGTTGTAGTTTTTCCTTATATGTGTAGTAAATATTAGATTTTTTCCTTAAGTTTGTTGAGACATAATTTAAGATCACTTAAAAAGCATAATTACATGTCCTTATGTCAAGGCAGAGTCAAGTGTTTAGTTTTAATGTCTTAGGAAGTCTACTAGGGAATTGTCAGTGGTGACGTCTGTCCATCTCATCTTCATGGAGTTTATCATCATTCATTAAAGCCTCAAAAGGAAGGGTATAACTGTAAACTCATACTTTCTTTCCTCCTTTGCCAGATTATTAGTTATTTTACACTGTGAATTTCCCATGTACTTCAAAAAATCATAGGATTGCCAGCTGATGATTTCCTAACCCACATCCTAACTTCCGGATAGCTTCAGTCTGCAGTGTACTTCCATTCTAATGTTACAGGGTATATGGAGAGTTTTCAAATAATGACTATAGAATTCCTAAGTACTTGGTGGAAGTAGACATGGAAAACTCAAGGCGAATTGCCTTTTCAGTGATATAGAAACTACAAAAAGGAAGACCCAGACATACCAGAATGTTGGTTAAGCTTAATTTAACTCAAACTTTCCTTATTCTGTTAAGTTGAAATGGCCTCTCACATCCAATGACACGCAAGTATCTCTCTGTAGCCGTGTTTTGCAATTTGGAAAATTTTTGTTTTATGTTTCAGTCCCACAAAATATTAACCATAACCATATAACCATAACAAAATATGAACTCCTTTCTGAAAAAGTACTAAGGAGGAAGTTATTGTGACTCAGGCTGCTTATGTGAGTCTCTTGTTTGCCCCGGGCCTGGCAGAAAGCCAGACTGGCTTTAGTGGTGGGGAGAGTGAACTAATGGATCTAACATCAGCTGATGTATTGGCTGAACTGATTATTATATGTAATTTTCTTGTTATAACTTCAGAAAATGGCACAGAAAACCATAACTCTTTACTATAAAGAACACTTACTGCTCTGTCCTGAGGACCCAAGTTCAAATCTCTAGCACCCCTATAAGAATGTGGGTGTGGCCCTGCATTCTGCTGGAATCCCAGCACTGTGGTGGGGTAGTTTCCCTGGGGCTTGCTGGTGGTCAGTCTAGTCCAGGTTCAGGGGAGACACTGCCTCCAAGAAATAAGGCCAGGAGTGAGATCAGGACTGGGGACATCCTCCTGTGCTTCCATATGCTGGGTAGGATACCTCCCACACAGGTGTGCATAGACCTGTGTGTCTTCGTGTGTGTTTGTCTATATATGTATGTGTGTGTCTCTATACACATATATGTTTGGAGATTTATGTATGTATCAATACATACATACAGACACAAAAATCATAAAAGAGTTTATTTAAAGAACTGTTGAAAATTCAAATTTTGATTTATAACTTGTTCATAAATCAAGTTTAAGATATTTGACAGTAAAAGGATTACATATTCATGAAAATATAGGAGAACAATGATTTACTTTCTTTTGAGATGCATTTTAATTGCCTAAACTACGTTCAAATCTCATTGTTATTTTCTAAAGTGTATTTTAAAGTCTTAAGTGGGTTGTTAATCTTAAAAATGTGATGGGGCATATTTTAGATGAGTTCTCCAGTCTGATCTAAAATCTGAGATTCTAAACAGGCCTTTCCCTCTCTGCTGGAAGTCTTGGTCATGGAATTTTGTTTCCCCATAGCTTCAGCCTATCACGGTATTTGCTTCATCGTGAAAAATGACCCATCACCTATGCTTGAGTGAGGTTGGGAGCAACTGCAGAAATAAGCCAGACCACGTCATGTGTGGGTGAAGTGAAGCCCACCAGTAACTCACCGTGACAAACACAACAAAGAAAGGCCTAGGTCTGAGCTTGGGTGGCTTCCAGTTTTGCCATAATGTAAACATGGCTTCAGTTGGGAATTTTATTTTTCACTACATTTATTCTCAATTACGTTGTTCAGTGGTTTCCTTAAAATTGTGTATCTAGCGCTAAGTGCCAAGGATGGGGTTTTTGCTATGATAGTTAAAAAGTAAAAAGATAGGAAAAGAAATTCGGGTGCGCTTTTCCGCTCAAGTTCTCTGAAAAAAAAAAAAAAACATTTCTCATCACAGTTAGTGTGACAGCAGAAGGAAATATCGTCTGAAAAAAATTGCTGTTATTTACAAAAAATGTTTTTATTTTAGTTTTTAAGGGTCCCAAAGTCTGTGAATTCTACTGCTAGATAAAGAACTACAAACTAGTGACTGCAGCGAGGGAGAATTAGCCCCTCCTGGGGAAGAATGAACTGATTGGGCTATCCAATACCAAGTGGTCAGCCCTGAAGCAAGCTATATACTGCCAACTCAGCAGGTTACATTTTATGCATTTGTACTTATATGTATATATGTAAGAATAGTAAAAAAAATGGGACTAACAGTTTGAGAGTGGGAGACGTGGCAGGTGGTGGTGGGAAAGGGCATGGGAGGGGCTGGAGAGAGGAAAGGGACAGGGGAGGCTATCTAATTATATTTTAATAAAAATGTAAAAAATAATTGAAACCCAGCATTGTTTGTATACCTAATGGAAGTGGTGAAACATGAAACTTGCAAGCTAACAAGGCAAAGTTACTTACAAAATTTTTACCTTAACTAACTCTGTTTAAATACAACTATTTGTTGAAATTACTTAACCAAACAGACTTTTATAACTATACGATGTATTAGTTACTCTCCTGATTGCTGTGACCACAGTACCAGATAAGAGGCAACCTAGGAAGAGAAGGTATTCGTTTTAGCTTCATGGCAGGGAATAACGTTACATCATGGAAATGGGGTGTTGCAGTGTGGATGTGGGGTGGTTGGTCATATTGTATTTGTAGACAGAAAACAGAGAGGTAAATGCCTCTTTTTTTTTTGTGTTCTTTTTTATTCAAGCTCTGATCCCATTTCACAGCATGGTGTGGCCTACTTTCAGGGTGGGTCTTTCTACCTCAGTTAACACAGAAATTCCTTCACAGACTTTCTCAAAGGTTTGTCTTCTAGGTGGTTCTATGTCTTGCATGTTGGCAGTATTAATCATCATATCCAATAAGGATTGTTGACAGAGGTTTCTGTCCCACCTGGTCCCGCAGCTGTTCTGTCCGAAAGAAACACTCAGAGGCCTACATTAGTAATAAACTGGTTGGCTTATTAGCTTAGGTTTTCTTGTTAATTAACTCTTACATCTTACATTAATCCATAATTCTTTTCTGTGTTAGCCGTGTGGCTCGGTATCTTTATCAGTGAGACATTCTCATCTTGTTTCCTCTGCATCTGGGTGACAACTGCAGACTGAGCCTTTTTCTCTTCCCAGAATTCTCCTGTTCTGGTCGCATTACCTATATTTCCTGCCTCATCACCCCACCCATACTTCCTGCTTGGCTACTGGCCAATCAGCATTTTATTAATCCAATATAAGTGACAAATCTTTACAGTGTACAAGACCGTTGTCCCACAGCAAAGGATGCTTTCCTTTTTGTGGCATCAAAAAGAACTTTTACATTTGTGAGTTCAGTTTTTTTCCTATAGAGAATATCTGGCACTTCCTGGACAATGTCATGGATGGAGTGGGGCTGGGTACTTTCTGGTATGGTCAGCTTGTAGTGCCTGGATTCACAGCCTTTCCTTGGTGTTCTTCCTTCCTTCCTTCCTTCCTTCCTTCCTTCCTTCCTTCCTTCCTT
>JABTXL010012406.1:18753209-18777503 GCA_025134845.1 Neodon shergylaensis
CTTCCTTCCTTCCTTCCTTCCTTCCTTCCTTCCTTCCTTCCTTCCTTCCTTCCTTCCTTCCTTCCTTCCTTCCCCCCTCCCTCCTTCCCTCCCTCCCTCCCTCTTCTCTCTCTCTCTCTTTCTCTATTTCTTATTTTTGCTTAAATATTTATTTATTTTTATTTTATGTGTATGGATGATTGGCTGTATATATGTATGTATACTATGTGCATGTCTGGTGCCCAAGGAAGCCAGAAGAAGGCTTCAGTTTCCCTAAGACTGGGGATACAGGAAGCTGTGAGACACCATGTGGGTACTGAGAACTAAACCCAGGTACCAGGTCTGTGCTTTAAACTGCTCCGGCTCCTCTTTGGTATATCTTGGTCTGTTACCATGAGTGATTTGTATTTTTTTTATTATGAGGTATATTTTATGAATGTATTCCTCCTCCTTGTTATTTGGAGGAAGAATCTTATAATGAAGTCTAGGCTGACCTCAAACTTAATGCATTGCAAAGACTGGTATTGACTCCTGGAGCCTCCTGCCTCTATCCCTCAAATGCTGATTAGTGGCTTGCATTACCACATTTTAATAAGACTCTTCATCTCTGCAGTGATTTCTAATGCTATGGAATCTTCTATTAGCTTCATTGTGAGGTTACAAGAAGTCACATATCTATCCATTTTCTGCATGTACACATGACTGTGCAAGGTCATGCCGTACAATTTCTTCTGTAGTACAAAGGGGCTAAACCTTTAGGGTAATGAGTCTCATATTTCTTTTTCTCTTAGCACTCTAAATGTTTGACTTAGGACAGATGGATTGGTTTCACATTCCATCTCTAGTTGAGTTTCCTGCTGCTACTCTTCTTGATTTATGTAAAAAATAAGCTTTTAACCAGGCTAAGTTCTAGCAGTAGTTTTAAGAATGTTTCAGATGAGAGTGGTCTAAGCCATGGGCTGGTGAATGGCCTATGGGCCATATCCAGACTTCCATCTACTTTAGGACATGCTCTCTTCCAGTGCAGCCATGTCATTTGTTAGCCCCCTTTCTCCGTTGGGCTGCTTTCTGGCTGCAGTTAAAAGAAATGGTGTACTTAAGTGTCTTTTGGCCATTTGAACTTCTTCTGTTGAGAATTCTCTGTTCAGTTCAGTGCCCCATTTTTTAATTGGGTTAATTAGCATTTTGAAGTCTAGTTTCTTGAGTTCTCTATAAATTTTGGAGATCAGGCCTTTGTCTGTTGCAGGGTTGGTGAAGATCTTCTCCCAGTCAGTAGGTTGCCTTTTTGTCTTAGTGACAGTGTCCTTTGCTTTACAGAAGCTTCTCAGTTTTAGTAGGTCCCATTTATTCAGTGTTGCCCTTAATGTCTGTGCTGCTGGGGTTATGCTTAGAAAGCGATCTCCTGTGCCTATTTCTTGTAGGGTGCTTCCCACTTTCTCTTCTATCAGGTTCAGTGTGCTCGGACTAATATTGAGGTCCTTGATCCATTTGGACTTGAGTTTCGTGCAAGGTGATAGATATGGGTCTATTTTCATTCTTCTACAGGTTGATATCCAGTTGTGCCAACACCATTTGTTGAAGATGCTTTCTTTCCTCCATTGTATACTTTTAGCTCCTTTATCGAAAATGAGGTGATCATAGGTTTGTGGGTTAAAATTTGGGTCTTCTATTCGATTCCATTGATCGACTGATCTATTGGGAGCTCACCAAGGCCAGCTGGACTGTGACAGAAGAAGCATGGGATAAAACCAGACTCTCTGAACATGGCGAACAATGGGGGCTGATGAGAAGCCGGGGACGATGGCCCGGGGTTTTGATCCTACTTCAAGTTCGGGCTTTGTGGGAGCCTAGCCACCTTGGATGTTCACCTTCCTAGACATGGACAGAGGGGGGAGGACCTTGGACTTTCCACAGGACAGGGAACCCTGACTGCTCTTTGGACTGGAGAGGGAGGGGGAGAGGAGCGGGGGGAGGGGGAGAAGGGTGGGACGAGGGGGAGGGAAATGGGAGGCCGGGAGGAGGCGGAAACTTTTTTTTCTTTTCTTTTTCTCAATAAAAAAAAAAAAAAGAAATGGTGTAATTGCAATAGAAATTAAATGGAACCTGAAGTGTTTCCTAACTGGCTTTGCATAGATAGATTTTGGTCACTCCTGATTTAAGGGTGCAATTCCTGTTTGAAAACATGTATGATACATGTTCAGGGAAAAGCTGGTTGTATAGAAATCTCTCTGTCGTCTTTCTGGCTAATTAATTTGAAAGATGTTTCTTTTCATTTAGCTGTTAATTATCTGTGTAGAGTCAAATCTGCATAGCCCATGTATAAACTGAAAAATGTCCCAGGGTTATAGACAGGGTATACTTTATAGAAAATTATTAAGTGTAAGTAGCTTTATTTGTGAGAATTTTGACTAATGCTCACAGCATTTCAGGATAGTTATTATTGAGTTGATATTACTTGGGAGGGAATTGAAACTCAGGAAATTAAAATAGCAAAGCTATGCACGTACTTATCCACACTCCATGCTGTGTCTAGATGCATACTCTCTTGGATCACCAACGTGTATGCTAGGTCCTTAAAATTGCTTAAGTCTAATTAATTGAGGTGCATGTTATTTAACTATTACTTCATTGAAGAGAAGGAGGGGTGTGTAATGGAGCTTCTTGCTCCATTCTGGTTAATTTGGTCTTATTGAAGTATGGTTATGCAGTCAAAGTATAAAATTTGCTTTGGATCCTAGACAATTTAAGTAAGAAGCCTTGCCATCTACGTAATACTGGATTACATATATTAAGCATGTACTTTCAGTTAGAGCTGGGACTCCAGGGAGAAAGAATTTGATAATCGATGAGTGTGTTTGAAAAGAGTTTTTTTCTCATCAATAAGAATTACTCCTCCTTATTCATAATGATAGCTCCAAATTCAAAGGAAACATGTTAGGGGTTCCTTTTCCTTAGCAACTAGATAGACTCAGATAATATTTTCACATACTAATTAATTGCAAGCAGCCTGAAGGGTTTTTCCCCAAGTCTGGATTCATTATCTTCTTTAAAACTCTCATTTATAATTTCTAAGTTTTTTCCCCACTAAGGTCCTCAGTGGCAACAATTAGAATGACTTATTATGATTCATTCATCTTCTCCTAATGGAATTAATTATTTATGTGCACTTGAATTGTGTGTGTGTGTGTATATGTAGTGTGCATATTTTAATTCTCAGACATGAAATGAAGAAAAAGTGTTGCTGTCTTTAGGGCTGACAAAGACACACACTACCTGGGCATTGATCGTGTTCATCAATTCTCATTTTGTACTTCCAATATTCCCAGATGTGTGCAGTTAACAGGAAACAAAAATCTATGAAGACATTCCAGCATTTTTCAGAGGAACATTATCTGAAAGCCATTTCTCTATTTTTTTTAATATGTTTTTCTGGGAATAAAGATTTGCTCCTATCAACTTGAACATCAGTCAAGAGTAGCAAGGTTTTTTTTTTTTTTTCTTTAGAATTATTTTGGTGGGGTATATTGGCTTCTTTGGGCATTTTGCTTTCAGACCTGTGATTTTATGTTGTGTTTTCTTCAGATTTAATTTTTTTTTTCAAGATAGGGTTCCTCTGTGGCTTTGGAGCCTGTTCTGAAACTAGCTCTTGTAGACCAGGCTGGCCTCGACCTCACAGAGATCCGCCTGCCTCTGCCTCCCGAGTGCTGGGATTAAAGGCATGCACCACCACTGTCCGGCCAGATTTAATTTTTTGTTATTTTAATTGTGTGTCTTTTGTGAGTATATTCATATGAGCATAGCTGCCTGTGGAAGCCTTAGACTTTGGATCCCAGAGGAGTTGGAGTTGTAGGCATCTAGGGGTGCCCTGACCTTGGTGGATTCTTTGTCACAGCAGATGCTCTTAATCACTGAACCATTTCTCTAGACCCTTTTATTGGAATTTCTAATCAGCACAATAATAGGAATTATTCAAATCTTGTTTAGTTTAATACTGTCTGTGGTTGAAGTTTCTATTATGTATCAGTTTTTCTTTTGTCCCAGTATAAAGAAACATCATTTGAAGTGGTATACCAACTAGGTTTATGTTATTGCTTAGTTCACCACGGGCGAAGGCTGACTTTTTTCACTTTCCTGAGAATCATCTTACAATTGTACTAAATATGCCGTATTTTCCAACACAGTCTATGATTTTCCATGGGCTCTTTTAAGGAGTATACTTTTCCCACATTCTTTAAGCTAATGAGAAAGTTTTCCTTGTCCATAGCTAAATAGAGCCCCGTGCTGTGGAAACAGTCAGAACCATGAGAGGCAATTCTGTTTGTTTTCTGCATTTATACTCAGCAAAGAAATGAGAAATTGGTCAGTGCCCTGGAAGGCAGAATGAGGAAGATGCTGCTACATTGGCATTTCAAAGCCCACTTTTCACAGTTTATGTGGAACAAGCTGTCTAGGCCTTCCGTAATGACTCTCTCTCTCTCTATATTTCCCCCATGGCTCAGACTTGTTTAAGGTCTCCAGAGTATTTTTGAAAAGCTAGGCTTCATGGCTGAAAATGTACCTTAGTCTGGTACTTGCTTAGCAAACATTAGTCCCAAGGTTGTATCCTCCAGGTCACAGACACTGGGTGTGTTATCTTGGGTCTGTAATCCCTGAATCCAGGACAAGAAGGCAAGAGGATTCAGAGTTCAAGGTCATCCTCACCTACGTAGTGAGTTTAAGGTCAGCCTGGGCTACATGAGACCTTATTTCAAAACATCAACATAACCAACCAACCAATCAAACAAGCAACCACCAGCAGCAACAACAGAGTCAAAACCAAATAAGAAAACGACAAAGAAAATTACACAAAGAATTCTGACTTTAGGTAGAATTTGAGTTTTGAAAGTGATTTTTTTGCATTTATTTATTTATTATTGTGTCTGCATGCATGCGTGCATGTATGCATGTGTGTGTGTGTGTGTGTGTACATGGATATATGTGTGTGCAAAAATTTGGGTAGTTGACTTTGTCCTCTCATAAAGCTTGTTGAATTAAAGTCAGGCCATTAGGCTTGGGAGCAAGCACCCTCACACTCTAAACCTCACAATAGTTAGAGTCTAACTCATTTTTCTCACATATTTCAAGCGTCTCCATTCCCTGTTCTCTCATGCACATGCCATGATATTTAGTAAATGCTCGAGAGTCATTCCAGGTGGAACCCATGAGGCTCCATGCCTGCCAGAGGGACTGTCAGCAATCATAGCTTATTGGGGACAGGGTGTCACTTCAGTGGTATAATCACAAGTTGTCCCTTGTTCTACTGAAGAACAGTTCTTCTGACCTGGGTACAGAGGTGAAAAGACACTTGTGATGATGATGCTACCCCTTAACCCAGTGATCAGAGGAGAGGAATCAGCATCTGAGATGTTCTTCAGGAATAGTTCTCTACTGGGGTTAAACACCATCGTCCCCTCTGCTCGGGGGTGACTTGCAGCTCTCCCTATTGCCTTATCACTAGGAGCTGACAGAATAACTGGAAACTGAAGGTGCCACCTCTTTGATAGTTTTTCAACAACAGAATGTTGTCATTCGTTACCAATTCAGGTTTGAACTTGCTGTTCCTTCCAGCAGCTGAGTGAAACTTAAGACTTATTAGGTGTATTTTTGTTTATGAATTAGAACTGTGGACACAAAATATGGCTCTTATTCCAAAAGGAGTGAGTTAATTTGGAGACACATACTATGGATCAGGAACATGAGCTGAATGTCATGCTCCCGTGTAGAATTGATCGCATGAGCTTTTTATGGTCGTAGAACAAAGGACAGTCATGAGTTGATACATCCCCACTGACCACTACAAAGCAGGAATTCTCAGATTTCCCTGCTTTGGCCTTCCAAGTGCTGGGTTAAAGGTGTGTGCCACCATTGCTCAGAAAACAAGACTTTTTAAGACAAACGTTTAGAAAAGATTTAGGGTAGAAGGGAATAGAGGAGTTTAGGAAAAGGAAAGTATATTTCCAAGAGGTAGGGTTGAACTTTTTTATTGTAGGGCAGTCGCTTGGTCATTCAGGCTGCTCGGGAGCTCAGGCCCAAAATAATCACACAGAAACTATATTATTTAAATCACGTCTTGGCCAATCATTTAAGAGTATTGCTAACTACCTCTTACATCCATTTTTAACCCATTTCCAGTATTTTACATTTTACTACGAAGATTGTGGCCTACTGCAAGGTTCCAGTGTCTGTCTCTGGAGGGGCTACATGGCCTCTCTCTGACACTGCTTCCATTCTCCCAGCATTCAGTTTAGTTTGCCCCACCTACCTAAGTTCTACCCTATCAGGCCAAACCATTTTCTTTATTAACCATTGGTATTCACAGCATACAGAAGGAATCCCTCATCACTTCTTGAGAGAGCTACTGACATTTTTTTCTTGGTGCATCCTTCCTTCCTTAGGTGTAACTTAGTCAAGCTGATTTAGCGAGTATAGTCAATTCCTTTGGTTTCTTTAGAATTTTGATCATCTTGTTGTCACATGTATCATTCTGTTTTATTCACTGGCCTAGAGTTATTATTATTGAATTCTATTTCTTGTCCTCTTCACTTCATCTTCACTTCACTGGATTTAATCTTGAGACAGAAACTCACATTACAAAACCAAATGTGAAAATATGCTAGCACATATGCTTTCCATGTAATAAATAGATCTGTGGTACCTCTCGGATTAGAACTTATTGTAAAATAGAATTTGAAGATTATCTTCAAGGAGTTTTCTTATCATTCAAGTCAAGCTGATCAGTTAATGATTTCAAGATCCCTTTGACACATTTCTGGTACAGCGGTGATAAGTAATGTCGACCCCCTTTTTCTTTATAGCTGTTCTCCCTGTTACTATTAATCTGAACACTGAAGTCTAAAATTAACCATGTCTATGAGGGGCAGCAATTACAGCCATTCGTCTTCCAAATGAGTCAATGTGATTTCCACTGATAGTTTAAATTTATGTACAGTGGAAGCCCAGACTTACATAAAGGGCAGTGGGGTCTTCTCAGGCCCACATTGCAAAGCAGTAAGTCTTTTGGGGCTGTGATAGTGAATTCTATCCATGAGAAAAACTTTTCCCTTTGGGATGTAAAGATGCATGTCCTAGCAACCTCCTTTTGTAAGTTTTAAATAAATTAAATTAATTCTAAGTGAAGCTAATTTTAAATGAAAAGTACGTCATCTTTCATGAATACCTGTGCAACAAAGGTCACTTTTAGCATGTTCAAAAGGCAATGTTAGGTGTTCCAGCTGTTGGGCTGTGGGTTATAATGGAGGATTACTGTAGTCAGAGGAAAGATGCGAGGATCCCAGTGTACTCTGGTTTTGAGAAAGGTTTTGGGGTTGTGGAGTTCTTTGTCTTTTACGGTTTTGTTTTTGATGCAGTTGCTCTCTGTCATTGCTGGAGACGGTGTCTTTCAGTCACAGCCAACGTGACGAACTTTTGATTAGGAGAGTGAGGCGAATTTAATGGTCTGAGGTTTACCACCTGTTAGCTGTTACTGCCTGCCTTAGAATTCCCCAAGTTTCTCCAGTGATCTCCATGGAAACTAAGCAAATAAGCCACTTGAAAGGAGGCAAGTTATTGGTTTTTCTCATTAAGGCCACTGCTAGATTTTCATTAGTCGTAATCCATTTTCTTTCCAGATTAGACATACCTGCCACTTATTTTCCCGATTTGAGTAAACCCTATACGTTAACTTGTGTACCCTTTGTAGATGAGCTGAGAAGCAAATGTAATCATTTTCCCCCTGCTGTATAGTCACATCTGAAAGTAAACAAGAGAGGCCGAAAAATGACCGATGTGAAAGGGGAAAGGCCACTCGCTCTGTAAAAATCAGGCCATTGAGCAAAATGGAAGGCTGAGCGTGGGAACAGACTAAAATGATCCGTTTTGTATTTCAATTTCCCCCACTCTAAAATTGTAAACTGAATTTGAAAATAATATAAATGTTGTACAGAAGATCCGACCCCAGACCTCCAGCACTATTTAGACCTCAGTAAACTTGTGTGTTTGATTTGCTATAGTAGACAGCATAGACATCTTTTAAGTTAAGGCTTAAATTCAAACTTCACTGTTTTGAATTTGTGCTGCAAAGAAAGTTTTCACACTCCCTGCCCCCTTTGCAATAAGGCTGTCAACACTGTTTAGATTGTAGTTTTATAAATTGAAGTAAAGACTCATTATATATAATGTGTGTGCATCTTTTTTTTTCTTTTCTTTTCTTTTTGGGACAGGGTTTCCCTGTGTAGCTTTGGAGCCTGTCCTGGAACTAGCTCTGTAGACCAGGCTGGCCTCAAACTCACGGAGACTTGCCTTCTCTGCTTTCTGAGTGCTGGAATTAAAGGTGTATACTACCAGGCTGAGCATATATATATGTGTGTGAGTGTGTGTGTGTGTGTGTTTGTATGTGTATGTGTTTATACATATATGTTATTTTTAAAAGGCATATATAAATATATGACTAATATATTTATATATATAATATATAATTTATAATATATATGAAAGCTTCAAAGCTTAAGCTTTCCTTTTGGAGCTCAGCCCAGTAGAATGTACTGAGGTTTCTATTGGTATTGAATTTTTTGTAAGAGTAGTGCCAACAGAATATCACTAACAATTAAGATCACACGTGTCATGGCAATTACATATTTCACCCTTAGCACTTGCTTCTTCAGGTGCTTTTCTCACGTGGAGAAAATGTGTGCAGAATGTAATCGAATGCAATAATGTTCCTCCCTTCCTTTTCTAGGTGGCTGTACTTTTGATGATGGGCCAGGAGCCTGTGACTACCACCAGGATTTATATGATGACTTTGAATGGGTCCATGTCAGTGCGCAGGAACCCCATTACCTGCCCCCCGAAATGCCTCAAGGTAAGCTGTCTTCTCCTAACTCAGTGTCCAGGGAATAGTTTTAGACTAAACAGTATTTTCTTACTTTATATCTAATTTATTATTATTGGTACTTCAAATCTAATTTATTATTAATGATCCTTTTGGTAACATCTAAAAATCTTAAAATACTCTTTACCTCTTCCTTAACAGTGTTTTATAACCTCTCCTCTATTTTTCAAGAATTCTTATTACATCTTTCTTTTCACTTTGGAGAAACATCTGTAACTTTGTAAACATTACTTTTACTCCCTTAATAAGAAGTCAGAATCACTAAACATGAAAAAAATCACAGACCAAGCAAAATTTATAGGAAAAATATAATGAAGTGTAGTCATTTGGAATATCTTTGATTATATTTCACTTGGTTCAGGTAGACTGTGGGCAAGCCTTCAATAGCCTATGATCAGGAGAGAAATTGTCTCCTTCACCCCCAGAATATGAGTATGTTACTGACTCTGTAGAGAGACCCCCTGAAGTCAAAACTACCAAGCTGAGATGTTTTCTGAGTAGATTTTGTAGCAACAAGGCAGAGGCCTGTTCCTTACTCACCTAGAACTTTTAGGGATTGATATTTGATTTTTGTGGTAGTATATTTCCTGATTGTTTCAGACTGGTCATGATTTTTTTGTGATCTGTGAAAACCACATCAAGATGTATCATATCAATACGTATCTTCCACATAATAAATTATGGGACTAGTATTTCTTTCAGTTCTACATATTAATTCTAAATTGTGTATTTAACAGTAATTTGATTAATTATAAAACCAGAAAGAAACATAAAATTTGTATCATGATACCTAAATGAACAAATGATCTTTAGAAAGAAACAAATAATTATATATAGAATATGTATGTATAAGAGATCACATTCCTACATTATGCTATGAATCATTTAACTGATACATTGATTTTCTATTAATAATTTCTTTGGGAGTATAATTTTAGTATTTTATTATAATTAAAGATAGCTTAAATTGATTTTTTTCCTACAAATTCATAATGTCCTCCATAATTGATAGTGAATTTTAGACATCACCATTTTAAGTGCAAAATATCAATTCTGGTTACTGATTAAAAAATCTTGCTAGTTCATATGATTCATAGAAACAAAGGAAAAACCATTGATGATTATCAGCAGAACGTGATAAATAGTCAAAGCAAATAAAATAAAACCCAGAACATGGATCTCTAAAGAGGACTGTAAATAAATACAGTGAGTATATTCTTTGGAAATATTTTGTATGGTTCTATTCTGTGCTGGGGTCCTGGATTAGGTCCACTTTTTATTTTGAACTGTAGCATTCCCTGGCTGAGTAAGCAAATGGTTATTTTGTGGTTAGACTAAGGCATAATCTTCTTTGTGGAGGAATACACTGATGGGCAGTCTTTCGTGGACAACCTTGTCTTCTTCAGCTTGACCCTGACACTTTGGCAGACTCCCTGCATCCTGTGTGTTGGTTTGGATTCTTCTTTCAAAGGCACATAAATTATCATTCTGGCTCATTTTGATTAAAGAAACCACTGTACGTTTTCACTTGAGTTTTCTCAGTGGTATATTTAGACTTAATATTTCATGTATATTAAAAAGGTGGGCTGGAATGCACACATTTTGACTGTTTATCATCAGAGAATAATCAGAAAGACGTTGATTTATGGAAATGTTGCCATTACTAATTGCTATTGATGGTGGGTAATGAGTGCTGAAGAGAATGTTCAGATGACCTTGTTGGCTCACCTTTCACACAATTACTTAATCGCTGGTTACAGTAAAGGATGATATGCACTGAAAATGAAAGTGTTTGAAATTCAGCCATATCCTCCAATTAATAGCACATTAAATAATTAATCATGCAAAGGAGGGAAAAGGTCACGGATACTTTTCTCTTCAGAACGTAACTACGTGTAGTCTGAGGAGAAGTGAGAGAGGGCTTGTGTTGTGTGTTGCTTTTTTATTTCTTTTCTATACATGTGAGTGTACGTGTGGGTTCACATGCCCATGAGTATTTGTGCTTGTGGGGGCAAGAGGACGATCTTAGGTGCTGTTCCTCAGGAGCGCTCCACCTTGGTTTGGAGACATCTCCAATTCACCTGGAGCTTGCAGAGCTGGCTTATCTGTCTGGCCAACCTGAATCTTTCTGTCTCACTCTCTTTCTTTTGCCTTAGAAATTTTAAGAGCCTCATCCTTGTTCAGCATGGTGAGATAGACAGAAGTAAGGTCTCACACTTGAATGGCAGGCACATTCCTGACTGAAGGATCTACCTAGTCCTACTCAGTTCTTTTTACAATGTGGTCCCCTCCCCATTTTCTTTCTGATAGTTTTTTTAAAGAGCCAACTAAGCATTAATCTGTCCATATATTGGCAAAGTTTACATAATTAGACTTACTAAATTTTAACATCCCATTTTGGCAAGTTGGCTCAGCTGTTAAAAGCACTTGTTCTTTTAGAGGACAGGGATTTGGTCCCTAGCACCCACAGGCAGTTTGCAATTGTCTGTAACTCTAGTTCTAGGCAATCTGATGTCTTCTTCTGACCTACATGAGCAACAGGCATGTACATGGGCCATACACACATATATGTGTGTAAAACATTCATATACATAAAATAAATAAAATAATCTATTTAAAATTTTTAAATGACCCATCATTTCTTTTTGCACACAGATATGTAGGCTTGCTTAAGACTTCATTTATTGAAAATACATAAACAGAAACAAAAGACACAGCCAAGGCAACCATCTGTGCCCTGTGTCTGAGGAAGTCTGTCTGTGTGAGACAGACATGGTATTGAACCTTCTGAGGTACTTGGACATTGTTAATTATTGACTTTTTAAATTGGCCTTCAGAGGGGGAAAAAAAAGGTGACTCAACAGTTTGAAATAACAAGGTTAAAATAAAGAAAATAAGGAATTAACTTCTCGCGAGAAATATGCTACTTTTAGTGACTGCTTGCCACGTTCCAGAGCAGTTCTTAGCTTGTTAGATGACAATAATGATGACAAAAAGGACCATTAGCTGTTTGAAGATAGCATGCAGAAGAATGAACGCTTCACAAATGTGCCCTGTAGCCAAAAGTCATATGAAAATAGGAAAAGCTACTCGTCAGTGAAAAGCTATGTCTAGCCGTAATGAGAAGTCATGGCACCCCTCTGACACCAGGTGTAGCTGACAAGAATACAGAGTAAGGGAAAAGCCTCTGAGGCTACTGTGGACGGTAAATCTGCATAGCCACTTTGTACAGCCTAATGGCCAGCTAATCCATTCTTGGATATGAGCCCAGAAGAACTGAGTACATGTGTTCATTCAAGGAATGTACGGCTGTATATAGTACCGACGTTCTTAATCGTTCCAAGATGAAGACAGCCTGAATTCTTGTCAGTAGTACTATGTACCAAAGCGCGGGAGTGTGTTTGCGCTATGAAATCACACCACAATGTGAGGGAATTGACTCGTGCTGTGCATAGCAATATTGATGAATTTCACAAGCATCAGCAGAAAATGAACTCAGGCCCAAGAGTAGATACTGTATTTTACCTCCTTAAATTTCAAAAGTAGGCCAGCTGATTGACAAGTTAGATGTCTGTGTGGTAGTGCTTGCATTGGGAGAGGCTTGAAGGAGACAGCCGGATGCTGGATACCCTGGGTAGTTATCGATCTGGTGGGCACTGCTCTCTGTTCGGAAATTACTGAGCTCCTGGTGGTAAGTTGTTTTCTGTCTGTATCTTACGAGTTAGTACAGAGTGACAAGTAAGTAAGACCCATTTTCACAAAAATGCTGTTGAGAAGCTGGAATAATAATTATAATGTTGTAGGTTAGCGAAAGAGATTCTCCAGGAGACCTCAGATAGTAATCACTTTTGCCACCCTTGATCGCAGCCTGCATTCATCTTTGGGCTTATGTTTTTTGTTGTTTTTTGTTTTTTTTTTTTTCCCCAGTTAACCATTCACCAAATTCTTGGCCATTTGTTCATCGTCCATAGGGTGAAGAGCTTCTTGGTTGTCTTGGAACTCCTCTTCGGTCCTCATAATTCAACAGTCTCTCACTAGGTTAAAATGCTTGTTGTGGAAACATGAGGACCCAGGTCCCTGGTACCTACATAAAAAGTTGGGCATGGCTTTATGTGACTGTAACCCCAGAACTGGTGATAGAGACAGGGAAATCCTGGGAGGTTCCTGTCCTACAAACCCAGCAGATACAGTGAGCTTCAGGTTCAGTGGGAAACCCTATCTATAGCATTGAGAGCGACAGGAGCAGACACTGGGTGTCCCTCTATGACTTCTGCTCAGGTGCACCCACCCTCAGCCCACCCCGTACTCCCCACCACCACCGCGCACCATGCAAACACACCACTCAAGTAAATAAAGATTTTGGTCATTATTTCAGAGAGCTTTTCCCTCTTCTTAAAGAAAACAACCCAGTGACAGTTTTTGTTTCTTAAACATTGTCATGACTAATTCTAATGTGATCAAAAGATTGTAATTATTCGGTAAACTTTTGCACTTATAAGTGATATCATCTATGTGGAATATGTTCAAAGACTATTTATTAGTTAGTACAGAGGGAGAGCCACCACTGTCTTTTCCTCATTTGCCAGGCTAATAGCAGTGTTCCACACGGAGACCTGTTACATTAGTACAGAAGAGAAGCCCCACAGTGTGTGAACAATGGACAGAACTAGAAATTGTTCTTTAATCTTATACACATTTATGTCTGTGATCTTGACTGTCAAGGATTCTTTTGTGCTTATGACTACATGAAACAAATGTATTTGTCCCTTTGACTATCTGTTCTGGTGTAGACCAGAGAGCGAGGGGCGTGATTGACATATCAATACATTTCACTTTCTCTCACTGAAATTGTAACGGCTTTTTCCCTTTGAACATGTTTCTCTGAAATGATTAATTACGTTTTACTTTAGAGTCTCTAGAGTATCCATTTGACGGTCTTTCAAATTATGACTACATTAGATTCTACCTTCAGCTTGCTTCTTTCTACTGCTAATATAAATCACTGCATGGAGTTTTTAACTTAAATTGCACATACTGTATGCTATAAAAAATAAAGATTCTATTTCTGATTAACTAGAATTCTGAAGGAGGAAACCATTTCTCTCTCTTGTAAAACTTAGCGAGGTTTGATTCAATAGTTTATGGCTTTACAATTTAGAAAACAGATGAAATTATGCAGGAGAGGTACAGACGTTAGCAATGCTAAGAAACGAGCCTTTGCATTAACTTGTTGCATTTAAAAATGAGTCTTCGTTTTCTTAGTTTTAAGCATGTTTTATTAGCCAGGTTGTTAAAATAGAGCTTACATACTTCAGATACTTATTTGGTGAGCTTCCTTCTGCTTGCATATTCAAGACGAACATGTTCATGAGTCCCAGCTTTGGTACTTTCTTCTGCTGGTGTGGTGTGGAGAAAGTAGACACTTTGATGTCTACAGTTAAATACACATGACAGAATTCATGGGGAACTTAATTATCCTAGTCGGTCACCACTCCAGCTCCATCAAGGTAGTCACTATGAGGAACACTTAGAGGCTTTAAGACTAGGGCGTTAAGGAAAAGTTGGAAACTGTTTTTGCTAACTCAGACTCTTTCGTATATGCACCTGAGAGATTAAAGTTAGCTCTCAACTGATAGATTCCTGAGGTTTTTAGGAAATCTCTCTTTCCCTCCCTCCCTCCCTCCTCCCCATATGTGTAAGTGTGGGTATGTATGCACAGCTGTGTAATGGCATGCGTATAAAGATGAGAGAGTCCAAGGACCACCGCGGATGTCAGTGCCTTGTTTGAAACAAACTCTCTGTTAGTTTGCTGTGTTTGTCAGTGTAGCTGGACCCTGAACTTCTAGGATTTGAATCTCTCCACCCAGAAAAGGCCTGGGATTAGAGATCTACTGCATTCGACTTTATGTAGGTCTGGAGTCCCAAACTCCACTCCCAGTGCTTGCATGAGAAGTGCTCTATCCCTTGAGCCATCATTGCTGCAGCTTCATATACAATTTTTTAATCCTCCTCAGATCCCTATAAAATGTGTGATGTTGAGAGGAGCAGAGGGAGTCACTTGCTTACAGATAATCAGGACAGATCAGTAATTTGTCACAGTGCCGCCTTGCTCTTACGTCGTTACAGCCAGACTGACACATTTCCTTGACCCCAGCATAGATATTCAAGTCTACTGTACAGTGTTACTTATTTTATTTAATCTACATTGACTTTCTACTGTTGTGGGAGTGAGAACCACACACCGTTTGTTTTTCTATCTCTTACTCTCCTAGGGAAATATCTTCTAGGATTCACTGTAGCTAGAATGACTACTGAGCTTCAGGGTTTCCTCCCAAGATGCTCATCCTTTGGGGTGAGGCTTTGCCCTTTCATGCATTCACCTTTATGTTATTTTTAGTTATTTGATGAACACTTTGCATCTGTCGGTCCGAGCAACCTTAAAAATACACATTATCTGCTGTGTCATTAGAGCATGTGTGCTAGAAGAAAAAAACCAAGGACTCACTGAAGGCATCTGAGTAAAGTCAGGGTTTGGAAATCATTTTAAGCCGTTGTTTACAGTGGTCTATTTTAGGACAAGAATTACGGGCTTATTTCAGTGTGCCCGTCCAAACCTTGTCATCATTATGTCTGTTGGTGTTTTTGCCTTGAGCGCAGCAGACAAGATAGTTTACCACATTGGAGTTGCTTATTAAAAACACCAAAAGTTGGAGGCAGGGTGAAGTGAGGAAGTGAAAGGGTGTTACGGAGCACTTGAAGGATAAACCACCAACGAATGGCTACTTTTTAATGGAAGGATTATTACCTTTATGGACATAAATGCAGCATGAAGAATGTCTAAATTATAGGGAACAGAAATGGCATGCTGAGACAGGGCTTTCTTCCTGCTATTTCAAGTACATGATATATCTAAGTTAGATATGCTCCAATATATCTCACAGGGGGAAAGCAGTTCAGTATTAAGAGAGAGAGAGAGAGAGAGAGAGAGAGAGAGAGAGAGAGAGAGAGAATTATATTGGTGTCACTACTAGAGAGTGTCCAACTTCCTACATGAATTACAGATAAGAATACAGAGTCAATTTCAGAGTCCATGCATTCATCTTTAACATGTACCTTTAAAATCAATATGTAGTCCAGCGAGACAAAATTACTTTTCTTAGGATGAGGGTGACTCAAGCAGTGGTTATGACCTTATATGTTACCTTTCTAAAAATAAACTTGTCTCGTGATACTGGTGCCTATCTGAGCTTGAGAGCTTATTAGCTTCCGAACACAAGAAAGACTATCTGGAAATAAAGAGGCATCAATGGAACAACAGATTAAATAGTTCAAATAGTGATTGTATAAAACTCTATGTGAAATTAAGACGTTCACCATAGCATGGTGCACATCCAAATGCTCCGCTATCATGAAAGACTGTTGGCCTTCATGTCTAATTTCCTCTGAGACAATGATTGTGTTATTTTTAAGGGTTCTTACCTCTTCCCTAAAGAGGAAATTATTGACTGAGAAAAATTTCTCAACAAAATCTTCATGTTTTCTATGTTTAAAGCCCGTGGCAGCTTAGAGTGGTCTATAAGATTGTTAACTCTTCACTTAGCAACATAGACTAAACAAATGCTGGTGGCTTTTTGAAGGGCCATGAGAAGCATGTTTAATAGGACAGTTTCAGAGAATTCACTAGTTACTCATGGGTTTCTTAACTCCCCACCGAGTTCTTTAATATGTAAACAGAAGTTACTGTCCTGCCCTGCCAATCCAGCAACTATTCAGTCCCAACAAAACACACAGAGACTTATATTAATTATAAACTGTTTGGTCTTTTAGCTCAGACTTATTATTAACTAGCTTTTACAACTTAAATTAACCCATAATTCTTGTCTATGTTCGCCACATGGCTTGGTAGCTTTAATCGGAGAGGCATTTCATCTTGCTTCCTCTGTGTCTGGGTGGCGACTGCAGACGGAGTCTTTCCTTTTCCCAGAATTCTCCTTGTCTGGTTGCCCCACCCATATTTCCTGTCTGACTATTTGCCAATCAGCATTTTATTAAACCAAATACAGATGACAAAATTTTACAGGTTACAAGAGCATTATCCCACAGCATTAATACTTGCTTATTCATTAAGTATGAAACAGATTGGGCAACTATGTGTGTATGTGTATTCACTTATGATGTCTGTATGTGTGCATGCCTGTGTGTACGAGTGCATGCATGTACATGTCTGTGGAGACCAGAGGTCAGTGGTGTTTTTCTTCAAACCTTACTCTTTTAGTTTTCTTCAAAGGTTTATTTACATTTATTTTATGTGTATGATTTTTTTTTTCTGCTGCATGCATTCTTGTTCACTGCACGCATGCCATGCCTGGTGCTCATGGAGACCAAAGAGGATCTCAGTTTTTTTTTATTATTATTATTATTTTTGTGATGTTGCAAGGGAAGTGAACCTGGGTTCTCTGTAAGAATAACAAGTGCTTTTAATTGTGGAGCTCTCTCTCCAGCCTTATCATTTTAGTTTTTGAGAAAGTGTTTTTCTTTACCTGGAGCTTACCAATTTGGCAAGACTAGCTGGTGTCATCAAGCTCCAGGCATCCTTTCTTCTTCAGCGTGAACTCCACTAATGACTTTTTTTTTTAAATATTTATTTATTTATTATGTATACAATATTCTGTCTGCGTGTATGTCTCCAGGCCAGAAGAGGGCACCAGACCTCATTTCAGATGGTTGTGAGCCACCATGTGGTTGCTGGGAATTGAACTCAGGACCTTTGGAAGAGCAGGCGATGCTCTTAACCGCTGAGCCATCTCTCCAGCCCCCACTAATGACTTTTATTGTTATTTATTTATCTTTTTTTTTTACTTATTTTCTTGGGAGATTGAAATTAGGTCCTTGTATTTTTGTGAAAAGTACTCTGCTACATGAATAATATTCCTTGTCTTGGGCATGGCAAGTTGATATTGAAAAAGCCTATTTTGAGTATAATTCTTATTCTTGCTATATCAGTCTCTTGTCCATCCAAAGATATACCATCTAGTCTAATTGGTCCACTTTATATCTCATGTTTGAGTGTATGTCAGTCAGTGCTAAGAGGAGGATGAGCTCTTCGTTGTTGACTTTCCTTCTGGATCCCTCCCCTGTCTGTAATGGAGCTCAGGCTGAATACAATGTCCCTTTACCCCAATGCACATAGCCAGGCAGATGTTATTGGAACAGCAGTAGAGTCAATGTTGAGTACAGAAGGAGCAGGCAGCTATGATCTAGTGTGGTAGGATGGATCTGGAATTACAATTTCAACACCTCATTTCAAACCTTAAAAAAACTACATATTTTTCTATTAAGATGCTTAAAAGAACAGATTGAAAACTTCATGCCTATTTCAAGGACTTCACCCACGTAATTTCTAAGTGTAAATGTGTTCTATCTCCTGAAATCAAGTCATATCACTTGGCAGGAATTGGCCTTTCTTGGTGTCACTTGGACTAGGAATCCATGAATTAGTCTAGGCACTATTCCTGCTTGCTGTAAGGACTTTATGGGTATTCCATGCATGAATACTGTCTTTGTCCTTTTTGCAGGCTTATCATTCCCATTGTGGTCAGAATATAGTGCTCCATAAAACACAAACACTTCAGCTGCACAATTGGCTGTCTTGTTATATTTGTGCTAAGGAGAAGGCAGACTCTTAGGGTACCTGTTCTGTTAAACATCTTGTCATTGAAAGTTTTTGAAAAACAAAATCTGAGTAAGAATTACATGTTTTTATTTTTGAAGGGTTACTTTAAAAAGTCAGTGTTTTATTGAGGATTAAAGAGAAGAATGAAGAAATTTGTCAGAAACCCTTTAAATAAAAACAATTACTATCTACTGTATACAAGGCCCTGAATTGGATCCTTTGTTGTTGTTGTTGTTGTTGTGTGTGTGTGTGTGTGTGAGAGAGAGAGAGAGAGAGAGAGAGAGAGAGAGAGAGAGAGAGAGAGGTCCTCCCCCCCCCCCGACAGGGTTTCTCTGTGGCTTTGGAGCCTGTCCTGGAACTAGCTCTGTAGACCAGGCTGGTCTTGAACTCACAGAGATCCACCTGCCTCTGCCTCCCGAGTGCTGGAATTAAAGGCGTGCGCCACCATCGCCCGGCGAGAGAGTTTTTATATACACAGATGCACGCGTGTGCACACGCCACCACACCACTCCCCTAGTAATGTCCCCAAAAGATATTGTACCCAGGTTTTGTTTGTCAGTTGTCAGTTCCCAAAGTTATATTTAAGTCATTGTTAGTTTTGTGTTTGGAGACGGAAGTCTGTTCTTTGAGGCTGACTTTCTGAGGACTGTGGCTCTGCCCTGGGAAAATCTGACTGATAAGTAAGTGACTTCAGCTGCCTGTTGGAGTGAGGCTTGCTTTTGAAGACACCCTAGTTAGCAGTACAGGCCCATGGTAGAGAACTCGGTATGTGGCACCTCCCGTGTAGAGAGAAGCTTCAAGCAAATGTGGTGGAATGCAGAAACCAGGAGTTGATTAATTACCACCAGGGTGAAGAGCAAAAATACCAGGGCAGAGGCTTAGCTATTCCGTCTCCATTTTATTTCTGTTTCCCCGAAGATGAGACTACATGCAGAGTTTTCGGGTATCTACAGATATCCAAAAGATTTTTTGTATTTGGATTATGTTAGTCATATTTTTTTTTAAATTTATTTTTCTTTTATTTTTGAGGCAGGGTGATACTATGAAGCCTTGACTGGCCTGGAACTCACTATGTAGACTAAGTTGGCCTTGAACTCTGAAATCTGACTACCTTTGCTTTCCAAGTGCTGGGGTTAGAGGTGTGTACCACCATAACCGGTGAGAAACTTATTTGTACACTAATAAAAATTTCCTGAGCAAATTTAATATGCTTATTGAATGTGTCTAGCTTAACGCTCTTCAGCCTGCATGGCTCTTACAGGAGTGTGGCGTGATGACATTAATGACAAACGTCACTTGTTAGCATTCTGGTTTACTTCAGGTACGAAATGGAGTCTTGGTGGCTGACCAAAGTACTTGAGAAATGCCGATGACATTACATATATGATGCCAAGAAAGCAATTTTTCATAATGGGCAACCTATGGGCCACTTGTACAGACAAGTAAAGGTTGAAAGGACAAAGGAAAAGAGGAAACAAAAGCTTGGGTGCTTGTGTTTATTGTTTCAGTGTTGTGTAGTCCTCATGTTAAGACTGTAAGGGCGAAGGTTGACTGTCGTCTACACAGGCTTACATTCCTATTACTGGATACCCAGTGTCTTTTCTATGTGCCCATCATGGGAACAAGTCCAATGTGCTGCTGTAACTGCTTGCTGGTAAATTTAGGGGCAGATCTGAAAAGATAACTCAAAAATCTTAATTGTGGCTTTTTAAAATATACAACCAGAAGATTAAACAGCAGTATTTAAAAAAAATGAAAAAGAAATCCCGATGACAGTTTAAGCAAAGCCCTATCTATATAATTAGGCTCTGGACCTTCAACGTTCCAACCTCTTGAGATTTATATCTCACTGAATTTTGTGTTTCCTCTTGCAAAGAAGGCTGGAGAGTGACCACAGAGGGTTAGCAAGTTGACTAACACCGTGGTCTATATGCCCAAGAACCAGGGAGAGGATGAGGCATGGGGAGGGAGCCCCAGGTGAAGCAGAAGGAAGGACTATCTAAGTTAATCTAACTTGGATAAAAGATTTGAAGAAAACCCATTGCTTCTCTCCGAAACTATCTTTTATAGGTATTACATTTCAAAGCAAATAAATTTCTTTCTGAAAACTTTTTTTAAAAGAAATTTCTTATATTGGGCGACTTTCTTCTTTGTCTAATTTCTTTCATATTGTGAAGCAGAGACTTTCTTGAATGATAACCATGCTCTGTTTTCCTTGCCCTCACATCTTATTTAGTTTACAAGAAGTCTACTTACATTTGTTCCTGAAAGTTGGGTGTTCTCGGTGAATGTATTAATAGTAGTGAGTTTTCTATGATGACTAGAACACTATTATTTTTCTACCTCACTTGTGTTGTTTACTACTGATTGCCCTCTCATCCCCAATTGTCTAAGTGAAAAAAAAATTAAAATAGGTTCTGTTTCAAATAGGTCCTGTTTCTAACAGAAACATTCATGGTAAAGAGGTCTTGTTCTGTAAGTGACCACAGCTCCAGGGGGAATACACATTTAGGTATTCCCCACAAGTCGTGTTTCATTATGGAAACAGTTTTGTAGAGTTTTAACAGAACAAAGAGAGTTATGTATCAAGACTTTGCAAAGTATCTTGATAGAAACGTCAGAGAGGCAAGTTCTAGCAGGCTAGGGTCTCTCTCCTATAGGCCTCAGATGCTCCTGATAACAGACAACCTTAGCTTTGGGCTAGGAGGAAGCCACTGGTCTGGTAAGTTAACAGATTCCACACCTTTTTTTATCTGTTAGCCACAGGGTGTTAGTTCCTGACACAGAGGTGGGTAAGGATGGCTACTCAGCACTGTAAACCAGTGCGAGATAAAGTCTAATTAGGCTTTGGATCTGCTGCATTCCCAGCTCGCTACATCACTGCCGTTCTAATCAATTCTAATCAATGCATCGGTCTTTGCAGATCAGCTTCTTTGCAGACATTCTCACCCACAGTCCAATGCTTAAACTATTTTCCTGCAATAAGCATTACTGTCTTATTTCAAGACCGCTTTCTATGAAAGCTTGAGACAGTGTAAGAAAAGTGGTCTTTTTAAATCTTACTGAATTTTGAGTCATACCATGTCAGGAAGACTGGAGCGTGGTGGCGAAGAAGTTGCCAGTTGCTTTGTCTGAACATTGCTGGGTGTTATGTAATGTGCACGACCTCTTCGTAGTCACTCTTACTATTTCAAAATAGTGACGATATTTGGATATTATTTCTTCTTTTCCCTGCCCCTCCCCTTCTTCTTTGCTGGGAGCACTGAATTTGGTGGCATTTTTCCCACCACTGAGTGACACAGTCAGCCCCCTGTTAGCTGTGTTTAAAGCTGAATCTGGTAG
The DNA here is from genome assembly GCA_025134845.1 of Neodon shergylaensis. Classification (NCBI taxonomy): domain Eukaryota; kingdom Metazoa; phylum Chordata; class Mammalia; order Rodentia; family Cricetidae; genus Neodon; species Neodon shergylaensis. The sequence goes on from JABTXL010012406.1 coordinate 18,775,130, forward strand.
CACATGCCTTTAGTCCTAGCCCTCAGGAGGCAGGCAGATGGCAGCCTGGTCTACAAAGCAAGTTTTAGGGTAGCCCAGGGCTACATAGAGAACAAAGCAAAAACAAAAATCAACAAAAAAGTAATGACATGGTATCATTATTGACTTCTATTCATTTTAAACTGAATGGTGGTGCCAGTTTGGTCTGCAGAGAGAGGTCAAGGACAGCCAAGGCTCGGAAAAGAAAAAAAAAAAAACAAAACAAAACATGCAAGTATTTGCTTATGTAACAAATAACAATTGAAGGAACCTCAAAACCTTTGAAATGTGAATGAGCCTTTATCAGCCTTTCCTCCCACAATAGCATGTATTAGTTACCTCGGAATTGGGATTCTTTTCAATACCTTAAAATATTGAATGACAAAGGAAGAAGTTGTGTATTTTCCATCAGGGTTTTAATTTAACTATAGTGGAAAATGATGATGCTATTACCCCATTGTTTGTGTTTATGCATTTTCCGCCTGTTACCTGACATCTCATCTTCTGTCTAGAGTTCGCTGTGGTTAGCTGGGTACCACTGACTTTTTAATCTATTACTCCATTTTAAAATTGAAGACCAGGCTGCCTGTTGCTATCGTGTGTCGCTATCCACTGCTGAAGGTCACATTTCTATGTAGTCATGATAGTACAGCTTTTTTGTTACTCTCAGTGATCAGCCTGGATGATTTCTGACTAGAACAATAATAGTAGTCCAAAGATGCTTGGGACGTTTTAGCTTCTTTTCTCTGTGCAGGAACTGAATACCTCCAAGAACAAATACATCATCAGAGTGGACTGAATAGAGAAACAACGGCTGCTCTGAAGCCTTCACTGCCCGTTTGTAGCAACACAGATTATGTGTGTCTGGAAAGACAGCACATCGTAATGGCATACCCCCTCTGTGCTCACTGCCCATTTCGATGGTTGAACTCCCCCATCTCACATGCTTCATAAAAGTCAATTGAGAGTTAGAGTAGTAGAAAAACCTTAACTTAATAAACCTACCACATCTAAGAGATCGTTCAGACCATTGGCAATCTTTCTTTTATTTTATTAAAATAATAGTGTATAAGTAAGCTGAAAGAGGAATTAGATTAACCCTCTTTTGCGTTCAGGTTCTATTGTTTGGGCTTTTATTAGGACATTTAACCTTTCTGAACTTCCATTTTGCCATAAGTAAATTAGAAATAAAACGATTCATATTTGTTCTCTAATTTTGTTGCAGCAATAAAGCTCGGTTATTTGTGCAACATCTGTCAGTGTCTAGCATGCAGTTGTTTTGTGATAAATCTTATTCACCCTTTCCCCACTGGCCCCAAGGTGACATGGCTAGTTAGTGATCTCATTAATCTGTAAGAAATTGATTTGAATTCCTCTCACTTTAGCACAGAATAATGTACTCGTCCATTATGCTTTTTCAGTGGACCATTAGGAATTATTTTATGTCCAATTTAGATATTATCCTGTCCACGTGATTTCGACCACATACAGGCACCTTGCACTGAGACTCCTAATGATGCCTGAAAATGAGGCGGTATCTGAGTCTGAGCCACCGAACCGCCTCATGAACATTGGACATTTTCTTTCTATTTTGCTCCTGTATTTGTCTATTGTCATTTATTCAGTCAACCAAAGATGATGTCTTTCTGCATAATCTCCCCTGTAGCTATTCCATCTCATTCCCCCTGCTTCTGGAACCACTCGCCACATCTGGAGCTTAAAGAATCCAGTCTTTGATTTTCAAAAGATTGTTTTGCGAACCCTTCCTCTTTCAAGAATCATGTTTGTAGGTTTTCCTTTCTGCTGTTAAGTAACGTTCTTGTTCTGTACCACTGTGATCAAAGCCCCATTTGTAGAGTGGGGTTGGGAAATCCTTTTCCTCCTTGCTCCCCTGTCTCCTTACCTGGTCTCCTTGGGAAAACACGAGAAATGGCTTTCCGCTTCACTGTGCTGGCCGTTTCTTGTAACTCGTTGTTGTTTGTTCTGAGTGACGTCCAGGGTAAGACAAACAGCTACACAAACATTATTAAAGGGCAGGATGTTCCACAGTGAGCATGCCATTGAAATAAGCACCTAGGCAGTTTGCTGTCTCCTGACGTGAGCACCCTAGAAGAAGGAGGCTTTTACCATTATGCTAACTGACCAGTGTTAGGGGGGAAATACATAGCCAATCTGCGTTTTCAAAACATGTGAATGGTTGTATCCTGTAAAGGATTTTGTATTCCTGGAAATACAAAATGGGGGAAAGAAAGATTCTGTGACACTGTTTCTTAATTTTTAGCATTATACATTACGTCACACCACATCTATCTATCTATCTATCTATCTATCTATCTATCTATCTATCTATCTATCT